>JZLH01S0628119.1:16611-58649 GCA_001188425.1 Eucidaris tribuloides | reverse complement strand
TCATAACACGAAAGTACGATTGATAACCACACACACAGGTAAAAACGCAAGTGATGTACAAGGGAGTATGTAAATTAGCATTCTGCGATGACCAATCAGCATTCACCAACGTTGCTATGGGCGGAGCCTATTCCACAGCGCTCCGGTCTGACTTTTCGCACTTGTTTCTGAAACCTAAAAAAACTGCTTCAGAAAAACACACTTTTTATAGCTTTCCCTTCACCATTTCACTCCGAAACTTCTACATGATGAAGATAAGACTTTAGACTTTAAGACAAGTTAAAAAACTGAAAATCATAAGTTCCAACCAATTTTGACTTTAGACACGATTTTCTCGGCTCGGACATCTCCGACTTGTGTCTCATTTTGTCGTGGCGGGTCACATATTTTCATGGTTTCCTGCTGAAAATGTAAATGGGAAAAAAAAATACAGGTAAATCCCATTATAATGAGCATGGGTGTAGTGAGGACCTTTCTCAAGTCCCAATTGTTCTTTCGTACACCTCTTTGTATTATGCTTCTCATAAGGAGATCGGCTATAACGTAAATTTGCAGCCTAATTATAAAGAAAAACAAAAGAAATTGACCGTTTATAGCGAGTACCCACCTCAGCTTATGTCAGCTATCAAGGGAAATGCAGCACAAGCGATGTTTTGCACCCTGTCGATGTCAAATTGGCAAGACATTGATCAGTATACGTCAAGTTTACCACACCTTTGCACGTGTGTCGTAAATACACTTCTTAATTGCAACACGTCTATGCCAGCTTACGGAGTTCAAAGCATTGTCCATTTCGTTAATTCAGTTTGATATGTTTGCAAAACCACAAACATTACTGCAATAGTGTTAGAAATCTTGTTACTTTACATGCAGTCCCATAGAGAGGCAGTGCCAGAGTAAAATGATGGGGGGCGAAAATGTCAAAAAAGGCTAACATTTCATTAAAAACACCATGACTTTTTTATTTTGAAAATTGGGGAGGCCTCGGCCCCCTGTGGCGCCGCCCCTGTATGCATATATTTTTGTGTGTTTTGTGATGAACTTTTCAAGCGAACAATCGCAGACCTGCTAACTGTCCCTATTTTCCAGGGACAGTCCCTATTTTTGGTGAAAGACAAAGCACTTTTTACCCGTGTGTTGTATTATGTCCCTATTTTGGAAATATTTGCCTTTAGTAATGCATAGGATATTTAGGTATGTCCCTATTTTAGTATTTTTTTCAAATTTTCAGGCTCCTCCTATTTTGTCCCCATTTCTTCGGTTTCAAGGTTGGCAGGTATGCAATCGGCTACAGCGAGGAAAACTTGTGGGTCCGGACTTCCTTGTTGTAACAGGGTTTGCCAATAATTTGATTATTTGGTGTAACAAATTGCTTGTGTTAGTCAAAAATTCACAAAATATGTTTGTTGGCTTTAATTTTCATATTCCCTTCTGGTTCGGAATTCTCATTGTAGATATGCAGAGATCATTCTCTCAACTCTGTCGCCTGGTGGCAGGATCTTGGCGGAGACATTTACATTTGGATTGAAAGAAGGTAACTCATGCTTGGATCTCTACTCATGTTCTCCATATAAATTAATTCATTCAGAATTGCTTCTTCTAATGCAGTGCTTTGACAGTGGATGAGACAGTGCAAAATACATGCTCACAACCAATTGGTGATTTTTACCCCATATAACATGACAGAGACAATTTGATTTCAATATAACATGCATTCTTCATAGACCCCAGCCAGAGATATGTCATTTGTAGTCTCCATTGGGTAAATGTGCCTTGTTCATGTATACTCTTTTAGGTGCTTTCACAGAAACTAATCTATCCAGCCTCAATCCTGTTTCTAGGCTGATGGCAAGTTGTTTTAAATAGAAGCAAAAAATAAGTGAAATACATCATTGAAACTAGTTTGAGAAAAACGGACAAAAATTAATAAAGTTATAAATGAACAATTTATTGGTACTACAAAATTTCCAAATTGCTTTAAAAAGTAGCATGTTAGATAACAAAGCTTTTCGATCTGCAGCTCATCAGGTTATCATGCAGATATGAACAAATTAAAAGAAAAACCAACTATTCATACTGAAAGCTAAAGTCGACCTCTATTGTTAAAACAGATGCAATGCCAGGACAAACTCCTTTTGTCTGCACAAAAGAGGGTACCGGGACTTTATATACGCTGCTTCTAAGTACCTGAGATGACTCATACTTCTGGCCCTACTTACAATGGGGAACTGATCGTCTGATCAGAGGTCGACTTTAGCTTTCAGTATGAATAGTTGGTTTTTCTTGTAATTTGTTCATATCTGCGTGATAACCTGATGAGCTGCAGATCGAAAAGCTTAGTTATCTAACATACTACTTTTTAAAGCAATTTGGAAAAGTTATTAAATAAATGTTAAAAATTTTCATGATCAGTCCAAATTGCCAATACTGTGTGTTGGTCTATGCGAGCAGCCCTCCATTTGTTTTACAAACTGTCACTTTATCAACAAAATGGCAAATTTCTATTTGGTACCTTCCTAGCAACCCCCCCCCCCCCCCCAACGGATACTGTCATCATATTGGAGTCATGTCATGTTTTTCTCCAGGTACTGAAAGTAGCCATGAGGGTCACAGTCATGAGGAGGGTGGGGAGGACTTCCCATGTCGACCGGTGGAGATGCAGGATTTTGAGAGGATGTATGGTAAGATGATAGACTGCTCACACTGTGTCAAATGAGTGTATGACTGTGGTTGGAGAGTTTGTCTCATATCAGGACAACTCCCCACAGGACTACTGTAGACATCTCCCCCTAAGGACAACTGCCCCAGAGGACAACTCCCCCAAGGACAACTCCCCCCACGGACAACTCCCCCACGGACAACTCCCCATAAACAACTCCCCACTAAACAACTCCCCACTAAACAACTCCCCAACGGACAACTCCCCACTAAACAACTCCCCAAGGACAACTTCCCCCAGGACAACTCCCCCAAGGACAAACTCCCACTGAGGACAACTCCCAAGGACAAGCTGCCCGCCAACGACAACTTCGCCCCAGGAGCAATCCCGCACTGAGAGACAACTCCCCCAAGGACAACTCCCCGCCAGGACAACTCCCACAAGGAGCAACTCCCCCGAGGACTAAACTCCCCCACAGCACGGACAACTCCCGCACACAGGACAACTCGCCATGGACAATTCGCGCCCAAGGAACAACTCCCCCCATAGGACAACTCGCCCGCAAGGACAACTCCGTGGACACTCCGCACAAAGGGACAAACTCCCCCAGCATAGGACAATCCCCCTAAGTGACTACAACTCCCCCACAAGGATAACTCCCCAACAAATGACAACGTCCGCCATAGTGACACAACCTACCCAACAGGACAACTCCTGCCCCAGAGCACAACTCCCCAGCAGACAAACTCTCGGCGGAATCCTAAGGGACACTCCCCTAAAGGACAAACTCCCCTAAGGACAACTCCCCACAAGGACAACTCCCCCATGGACAACTCCCCACAAGGACAACTCCCCACAATGACAACTCCCATGGACAATTCCCCCAAGGACAACTCCCCCCAGCAGACAACTCTCCCTAAGGACAACTCCCCTAAGGACAACTCCCCACAAGGACAACTCCCCCAAGGACAACTCTCCCATAGACAACTCCTCCATAGACAACTCCCCAAGGACAACTCTCCCAGAGGGCTACTCCCCCAGAGGACTGCTCCTCCTGAGGATTGGTTTTTTAATCCTGTGCAAAATCTGCCAAGTACAAACTGTGCTTATCCAGTAAAGCGACCTGAGAATGTAAACTCTGAAATAAGAGAGGGCCCGACGTTTTTGATCTAGCAGGACCTTTATCAAAGGCAAAACTGACTACACAAGAATCAAACGAGGTATTTTATACAGATACCTGAGACAAGAGGTATCTGTATTAAATACCTTGTTCCATTCGCTTGTAGTCAGTTTTCTGTGATACAGGAAACAGAAAAAAAAATCAAGGAATCTTGGTGAAGAACAAAGAATACAAAGAATTTAACAGAAAACATGATTTTTTTTTAGGCCAAAAAAAAAGGAATTACAAAAATAAAGCAGAAACTAATCAAACAAAACCATGCATCAGCAGAAAATCTGGCTGAAACCTGTTTGCATCGTTTGGTATGTTCACAAAGCAGCTCCTGATGTTGAAATTCAATGGGGAAATTGAAGGAAGGATGAAATAGATTATTAAGCTATGTTGGGGTTGGGGGGAATATAGTTTTACTATTTACTATTGCTATATGTTTTGCGCATCTTACCAAGGAACATGGAATTTGAAATTCAGAACACTGGAGAACATGAAATTTGCATATTAGCAAACAGAGAACTGGAGACTGTACATTATCTTTCCATTTCTTTCCGTACCTGACAGGAAAACATGGCCAGATAGAATTCCTTGCTGAGGAGGAGGATGAGGGTTGGGATAACTACTGGTGTAAGAATCGACTCCATCTGGTCACACTACAGTGAAGGCCACTGATTGAACCCATTTGAGAACACACTGGGAATATCATGTGAAAAGTCTGCAGGGTTTGTAGCAATGGTACTAAGAGCCTTAAACGATTATTTTTGTGATCAATTTATCCAAGATGAATTTATCAGAGAAATAAGCTGATGAAGATTCATATAAATCATCACCGTGTATGCAGATTCAAATCAAGTGGTTTGAATCATTGAATTCAATGAAAAACAAATGAAGAAATCAGAAATTAATCATATGACAAACATGCTGGAATGAACGAACAATCCAAGATTTGATTTTACTTTCCCTGAAATTGCAAAAACTTTAGGCCATTAAAATCCCAAATTTTGAATCTTGAATGTTTGTGAAACTTCTTTTAGCAGAATCTAGGGCTCTGCCCCCAAGACCCCCTTCATATGTCTTGGTTTTATAATGTATTTAGACTGTTGGCAGGTATGTATAATAATTATACATTAACTAAGTATATGCACCAATTTAATTAAGAAACACTGAAAATATGATTTTGTTTGAATCTTTAAATAAAACTCAGGAATTGTGTAAATATATTTTGATTTGTATTGTCTATTGAAATGTTACGGATAGAATTAGTGATTCAGCCATTGCCTGCCTCAATTCCTGTATCAAACGAATATTGAACAAAACATATCTGTGCCTCAAAGTGATGCAGTGATTTCATGAAAACTGAACTGAAATATAGTTTTTGTGTATAAGAAGATGAGACTTTTAAAGAAATTATTATAGTAATTCTATTTGATGTATGACTTTAAACATCTAAATATCTAAATATGAGCTGGACTGTTACAATTATGGAGAATGTAATTGATATAATTTTCTTCTCATTTGAGAACTTTTGAATGGACATTTATCATAATTCATAAATATATTTCTCCATAATAAACTTGTAATTATGTCATGTATTTAACATTTTAAAAATGTGATCTTTAGTGTATTACATTCCAGTAACCATACGATTAGAAAATTGTGGTGTTATCTCAGTTGCTGTTACATACACCACATGCATAGTGCATATTCAAAAGTTAAGTGAAATTAATTTGTTTCTTTCTTTTTAAATGCATGAAATGTTTGCCGGGAGAGCTTCACTTCAAACAAAATTTGGACTTCTGTCTGTACGATCCAGCAAATGCTTGATCTTCTCTTTAATGACCCAGAAAACTTTGTTTAACTTGTTGCTAAACCTAATGCAACTCATTTTAACTGCAATACACTGTTCAGTGAGTCAAGTCTTATGCCTGAAATACATTTTTTTTTAAATATTTAGATTAACTTGTTTGTATTGTTCTGCCTGAAATCATGTAACATAATGCCAAAGTAAACTTTGATGGAACTTTCAACTCATTTTAAAAAGAATTTGCGTAGTCATTGGTGATAATACTTACCATAAAATGGCAGTATGTTGGGAATCTGTAGAAAGATTTACTGATATTAAATAAACCTAATTCAAGGGTTAATTTTCATATAACTTTATGTATTTAGTCTTTGTGATCTTGTGATCAAGTATTTACAATATACGCATAGATTCACTTCATACCATCACCACCAACCATTATTGAGAATTTGCAATTAGTATTTTGCCGCTCCAACGAAGGTATAATGTTTTGGGGTTGTCGCTCTGGCAGTCCATCTATCTCTTAGTGTACAACAGGACCTTTGTAGATATTAAAAATTAAAGTGCTACTGCTATAGACCTGTTGGGTTTTAAAAATGTGACTTGCGACATTGCTGGGCGGCTTCAAGAGCACAACAAAAGATGATGCAATAACCAGGGTTTTACAGCTGTCCTTGATATGCATAGATGAAGATACTCATCTTGTGTTATACTCCTGGAAGCCCCCCCAGCTATGAAGGATGAAGGGATGTCTTATTGTATCCCCCGAACAGAGTTCGGAGGATACTATGGATTTGGCTTCGTCGCGTCGCGCCGCGTCCGCCGCCGCAGAGATTTCCTTGTGAGCGCTCTACTGGCTGCAGTTCTTCGCGGATCATCTTCAAATTTGGTATGAAGGTGTATTATGGTAAAGCGAAGACGCCTATTGTTTTTGGTGGTGGCGCCCTCGCTTGGTCCGTCTTTGTACACAAAAAGGTACATTTTTCAGGGTCTGCTTGTGTGCACGATACTGGCCGCATTTGTCAACGGATTTTTTTTCAAATTTGCTGTGCAATTGTATCATAGTCAACTCTAGACACCTATAACTTTTGGTGATGCTGCCCCGAATGTTCCGCCTTTTACAGGGTAAAAGGTCAACCTGATAGGTCTAAATTTGCAAAAATGCTTATTTTTTCAATTACTTTGTCGTTACTCAAAAGATTTTATTCAAACTTGCTGTATAGGTGTATGGGTGGTCATTCTACATGTAGATCTAGGCCACATTAGTGTTCGGTGACAGCGCCCTCAGTGTTCCGACTTGGGTGCAAGGTCACATTACTTGTATGTGCTCTATCGGCCACATTTCTTATCCGATTTTATTCAAACTTGCTGTGGAGGTTTATGGGGGGGGGGGTAATGTCATTTTGCGTAACAATGAGTTTACAATGACCAGTGCCTCATTGTTCGCGACTATTATAGATGCGCAACATGTGTCATATTTCTAATTTATTCCAAATGGGGAGTGAACAGGCGACGGGTTCGGGGGATACATGCTGCTCTAGTTTCAGAATGGACAGGTGTATGAGTGAAGAGACTGTGCGATTGGATACAGTCAAATCAGGGCACTCATCACAAAGAAGAAGATTGGTCTCCTGAATTTTGAAACTCGCTGATGCCACATACATTTTCAAAAATTCTATTTAAAGGCGAATGAACCCAGACATCTGTACTGAATCAGAGAGCACAGAACAATACAAGATCGGAAAATAGGTGAAAGTTTGAGCAAATTTGGTTGAACGGTTGCAGAGTTACGATTGTCAAAGTTTATTTAATAGCTTGTTACCGGAGGATCCTTAATGTTGGCAACTGTACCCACTTTTCAAGATGGAAAGCTGTGGAGAACTTCGCCATGGTGAATTTGTACACAAAATTTTCAATAATTTGCAGTTTTTCGAAGTGTTCAGTTGAGAAAGTAATCTAAATTCATTTCAGGAAATACAGTGTAGATCATTTTTGCTAGGGACAAACCTGCACAACAACGGCAAGACCAAATCAGGATATTTTGATAAAGCAGTGAGAATAATGTGAAAATTTGTGTAAAAACCAATGGATGAGTTCTCCACATTCTCATATAAAAAGCTGGTAAGAGTTGCCAATTTTACATTACTCCATAACAAGGATCAAATAAACTTTGAACAAAGCGATAACTCTTGAAACCGTTCAACAATTCGTTCAAACTTTCACTACATTTTCCTTCTGTGCATGTTCTGTAATCTCTGAATGTAGGAATGTGTCTGGTTTATGCCACTTTGAAAATTTTTACTGAACAGGGTAACAGTGCATTTGAAGTTTTACAAAAATTGTATGAAGAGGTTTGCAAGACTCCAGTGAGAAAAACGTGAAACATCGCAGGGATATTTCATAGTTTGCAAAGTATCAACATTTGATTAAGGGGAACAAGACCCCATCCCTCCACTGTCCATTTTTAATCTTTTGTAATGTCTTTCATATGTGTGATACCTCTGACGAATCAATCACATTCATTTTTTACATGTTGCTGTATTTGGTAAGTACATGTAAAGTCCCAGATTTTATCCTTGGAAATGTGTGGAAATTGTATTTATCAATGGCTCTGAAATATATTATTCATCATGTTTTAATAAAATTTCAAAATCATGCACAAACGTTTGTCATTACATGTATTTCCTTTATTGAGTTTACTGAAATTTCATTCCAAAACAACATTACGAGGGTAGGCTGAAAAGGTCATAGCCTAAGTAAGATGGAGTTATGCCACATCAATGAAACTAGTCATGCATTAAATGTAACCTTTTCTGATACTAACTGCATTGTTTCTTTTCCAAATTTCTTTTCTTGTTTTCCTTTTAGAAATAAGTTAACATTAGCAGTTGAGGTTCCTAAAAATGGTCATTTGGGCAGATTTGTAATGGCAAAGACTTGCCCTTCCAGACAGGAGTCATCTTTCTGGGATCTTTCCATGCTCATCTTGACACTCTTTCCTGTCTCTCTGCCACATATTAAGCCAATAACTTTATGAAGTTGTATTTTCAACAGTGGTAACCACATTCGGGGGGATCTTTCAGCATTTCAAGTCCTGAAAACGGTGGCCCATGTCTTGGAAGGCAAGTCTTTGCCATAAAATATCTCCCAAAAATGACAATTTTCATACACCTCAATTGTCGATGTAAAATCAATTTTAAAACAAAATCAAGAAAACTGATGTAGGTTCTGATTCATCCAGGTAAAATGTCAATAAATAATTATATAAATAGGCAACTGGACTTACTTTTATATTACAATTATTATAACATTCGAACAGTGCGTCTGCGCAGAGTCTCTTCAGAGGAGCCGATGAAGCATCCCAGATAGGACGCAAAACGTTCTCGTCAAAATACAAACGTAAGTCCAGTTGCCTTGATTTATATAATTATTTATTAAAATCAAGAAAAGATATCTGCAAACTTTGAGTTTAATTCATTACTTAGTTTTATCGCTGTAGCATAATTCCATCTTTAGGCTATGAACTTTTTGGCCTACTCTCGTCTCTCATACTGTCTGGCTTTTCCTTCTTGAGAGTATTCATGTGCTGCTGTAATCACCCTTATCATACCAAACAATATGGAATTTAGAAGTACATGCCTTGTCATTTTATGACCCTGTTAAGTAAACAATTTAAATATACTGCTTAAACTTTAAAAAGGCAGAATCAGGGGGTTTGTTTACCCTTGATTGCATTCTCCTTAACTCTTCTATGTAAAAACTAAATATTGCAGGATGATGATGAAGATGGCACAAACTGAAGCCGACCACTACTGAGCTGAATTTATTAGTCCTCCGACCGGCACAAAAAAGCTTTAAAATGACCGTAAAATGTTGGTTTTAATTTTTTTCATAGAGAATTTCATTATAATTCTGATGTTATTTCACTCAGCAGTTTCAATTGTATAAGAAGCAAAATATAGGCTTTTATGTGGCTTTAGAAATACAAAAAAAATGTCTTTCTGGAGGGGATCCAAATGCTTTTTTCTATGTGGAAAACCTGGACCCCACCGGGGCCCGTAAGCGGGCCCCTGGACCCCACGCCGTGAGTGCGCTCTGCTTGCATAACTCCTTCCTACAGCCGGCACAGAATTCTTTCTAGCTATAACCCTGGTGATGATGATTGTGATGATGGTGGTAGTGATGATGGTCATAGTGATGGTGATGATGATAGTGATGATGATAGTGATGATGATGATGATTATGATGATGATGATAGTGATGATGATAGTGATGATGATGATGATGATGTTAGTGATGATGATGATGATGATGTTAGTGATGATGATGATGATGATCATGATGGTGATGGTGATTGTGATGAAGGTGATGATGATGACGATGGTGATGATGGTGACGGTGGTGAAGATGATGGTGATGATGGTGATGGTGATGATGGTGATGATGGTGATGATGGTGATGAAGATGATGGTGATGATGATGGTGATGATGGTGATGAAGATGATGGTGATGATGGTGATGGTGATGATGATGATGGTGATGATGATGATGATGATGGTGGTGATGGTGATGATGATGATGGTGATGATTGTGATGGTGATGATGGTGATGATGGTGATGAAGATGATGGTGGTGATGATGGAGATGATGGTGATTGTGATGATCATGATGATGGTGATGGTAGTGATGATTGTGGTGATGAAGATAATGATTGTGATGATGTTGATGGTGATGATGATGATGATGGTGATGATGGTGATGATGGTGATGATGGTGATGATGTTGGTGATGTTGATGATCATGATGGTGGTGATGGTGATGATGATGGTGATGATGTTGATGGTGCTGATGATTATGATGGTGATGGTGATGGTGATGATCATGATGATAGTGATGATGACGGTGATGCTGATGATGGTGATGATGGTAATGGTGATTGTGATGATGGTGAAGATGATGGTGATGGTGGTGGTAATGGGGATGATGTAGATGGAGGTGATGATGTTGATATCAATTTACATATTCAATGAAAAAAGAATGATCCTTAACTGCCATGATTTTGCTTGAGTTTTATGCATGTTAAACACATTTGATCCCAAAATTGAAGCTAGGAAGGTGGTTGATTTATTTTCTCACACTTTGCAAGCAAGGACTGGATCACACCATTGATGATACCTGAGGGTGGTCTGGGACTGTATTGTATACATGTTCAATCACAGTTAGTTTCGGTCATCACCAATATTTTAACAAGAAGTCCCCCCCCCCCCCCCGACACACTCACAGATCATGTAGTGTGCCATGTGCACACAGAAAACACACAGACATCCACACACACACACACATACTTACACAGGTATGGTTGTGGGATATTGATGTTTGTCGGTATGTGAGTGTTTGTGTGTCAGTACCAGATATACCTTGAGGGGAACATTTCATAGAACCATTTACAATTTTGGGTCTCCACAAGTATGTCTTTGAAAGTACAGTTGTGCTCAGTTAAGCAAAAATCCATAAATAATGGGGTACACTTACAGAATGTTGTTATATGATGTTTTAGGCCACTATATGCTTCTGTACAGGCATTTCTTTGTGGGGTACATGCTCCTGTACTCGTACGATACCCAACAAGTATAGCTGTGTGAGAGCACGCACACACACACATATGCACAAATACATGTACAGTGTGCAATTTGAGGTGTGTGTGCATGTGTTTGAGTGTTTGTGTGGATGTGTGTATGTGCTCTTGTATGGCAATCAGTTTTGAGGAGTCGAGTTTACAATGCCCACAAAATTAAAAAAATCCAGTCATTTGAGGAGCTCATCATAACAATTCTTAATTATTGCACAATTTGAGGAGGATTCCCAGTTATCATATATGGTATTAGAATACCTTTTGCAGTACTTTCAACAACACCTTTTTTCAAGAGTTGCTCAAATTATAAGTTTCTCATTCAACAGGTGTCTGGAAACTCACAACTTCTCAAACTCTTTTTGGCATATGCCCACACACACACACACACACATACGTGTAATCACCTTCGACCGACGTACAATTTTTTTATGTGAGTGTGTCCATGTGTCAGTGTGTGAGTGTGTGTTTGTAACGGTAATACCGAAGACGCACAACTGTTTTGTACCTATTGAAAGAGGACGAAAATTCCGACAATTGCGGACGTATACATTATGGTACACAACCTCCAAACGCGGACGTTCTTTATTATACCCCCAGACCTTGCTTACTGGTTGTAATGCTGCATAAGCACCTCAATTACAAGCTCAAAAAACGTGGACCATCCCCCCTGGAAGGTACGTCCGCGGTTGTACAGTAAAATTAATCCAAAACGTCCACGGTTGGAGGCGATTACAAACACACACACACACACACACACACACACACACATGAACACAGACTGCCACAAATACAGACACAGATTAAATAGAATGAAACAATAAAATAGTTTTCTGCCAGAAAATCCAGGCATTGTGTTTAATATCATTATAATCAAAACAAAAGAGGTAATTACAATAAATTACCAAGCTCTTTCATTTTGTTTTCATAATGATAATTGAATATGTTAACAATTTGTACGATACATCTCTTTCTGTAGAGTTTAAATACCTCGTATTAGACATCTCGTATTTGATATTGATTACTTCATTGTCATAAATTTGTTTCATACTTACAGTGCTTAGGCCCCTGTACAATGCAGTAGCTTGTGGGTCACACGTTTTTGAAGATTCAAGATCACTTAACAATGCCATGAAGCTAACAATACTGAGATCAGTTATACAAAGACACAATATGGCCTGGTTTCTGATTCTATTCCAAAACATTTCCAATTTACAGACCTTCCTGTTAATACTGGTGACATGATCTAAATGTTACTGATCAAAAAAAGATGTCAAAACTGCAGATTTTGCCATTTTCACCCTGTGCTCACTCAACCATGAATTTTGCTCACAAGTCATTAATATGCTAGGAAGCATGTTACATATGTTATATGCCTCCTAATGTTGGAAATTTATGACATCAGTCTTGAAAAAAGTGGCCATTTGAAAAGAACGATTCAGAAATATCAAAGATTTGTTTTAGGGGGAACTAATTTTTTGAGTTGTGTTTATACACGTACATGAAAAAAAAACAGGAGAAAAATACATTTATCACCAGAAATCAATACTTAACTGTGGTTTAATCACATAATGGGACTATACCCAGTGCATTGGGAATGTGGGGAAGGCTTTTGATGTGTAGTAGCTCAAATATTACATTTCACTTCATACAAAATTTGCATTTCTCACAGACGGAAGGTGTGTAACATTGTAGGGTGTATTTTTTTATTAGGTATGTGTTACACCCATACATATTTCTGGTCAATCGTGCCACCATCGGCAAAGACGTTAGTACAGTTTATACTTTTAAAATGTGATTCCAAACTTCATAATTATTTTGTGTGGATGCAGGTTTCACGTTTCTGATATACAGAAACCAAATTCTATTAGTATGGCAAGAATTGTGATGCACTATGTAACATATAGTAGAAATCACCTGAAAAGAGAAGTTCTCACAGAATATACTTCTAGAGAACTTGTATATTTGCTCATGATGCAAGGATGGTATAGATGAAATGAAATGCAAACCTCCATCAAAACTTCACCATTTATACTATAATAAACAACACAGGCCATGGAACATGGTCTGAAATTTGATCTACTCTTAATTGAATTTACACATCTTAGCTCCCCACTTTTTATAATTGTGATCAAATCGGATGGAATCATCCGAAGTATTACCGTTTAAAATCATCGCCCACCCTTTCTTTGTTGTTTACAACTAAGTCCCTCGCCAAAAAACTTGAACAACACTAATTCCTCAGCTATGCAGGGACCAATTTGGTTCCCTACGAGCTGGGGTATACTGGGGTCAATAGTGGGGGGGGGGAGGGGGGTGACGTCATTTGACAGGGACAATTTTTTAGTTTTTTTTAATGTGGGGCAGGAGCATTATAGTTTCACCTTTTCAAATTTATTAATAATGTTCTTGTCATTTCTTTGGAGTCACATATTCCCCATGTCATCCCCCACCTGCACATAGTTAAGTGTTGTTCCCAAGTTCCCACAATATTAACTTAACACAAGGGTCCATTTCACAATAATTACTGAAATGCAAGAATTTCCAGTGACTTTCCATCTACACATTAATGTGTAATTGCTATATGTGACCCACTATACCTAATGGGGAAATTTGTAAATTTTTGAGAAAAATAAAATATTCATATCAGTATAAACCCTGCATTTATTCTCTATTATAATAAAAAATTTATGTTTATACCATATTTCGATGCAAAGTTATCAACAATGTTTCTACCACAAAGTTTTAAGATCTCAGCAAGCATGTTTTTTCAGAAAAATGGGCTTAAAAATCTCCCAAGCTTATCACCAAAATCATTGGTACATATCGTGGTCTGACTACAAGCCTCCATATAAACAGACACTTCTAATTCAATTACGACTGTGAAATACTGGTGAGATATTTTTGCATCATATCAAAACTTTGGAATTTTTCCTTTCATAGTTTAAGGAGAAAATGAAATATTGATTTTGATGTTATTTCATAACTTCTTGTAGGTTTCTTTAAAAAGTTGCAAACATTTCCTAATTCAATGTACATTTCCAATCCAAATATTCTACATGTAAGAAGTAATCAAAGTTTACCCTTATTTCATTTTTGACAATTTTGAGATTTTGGATGATTCTTCTTCTTCAGATGTTCGTAGCATCATTAAAGGTATTGGCTAACATTTACCACAGTTAAAAAAATCTGAGCCACACGATTCCCCATGCTACCAGTGTCTTTGATGAGGTCTAAAAATGAAGCCCTGAAAAAACTGCATTTCAAAATGATGAAAATCGTAAGTTGACCAGATTCACTTGTCTATTTCCTCCCATAGACTTACCGTGTGTACACCTAGCTATTAAAACTCGCCCCAAGTTTTGTTTATTCATGCATAACTTGCCATTGGCAGTGTAACTTTCCAAACTTTTGTATTCTAGGGTGTTTATTTGTCCATTTGAACACTACTAAGTAGCTCAGATATCAAAGTTTGACAATTTTTTAAATTGAAGCTCCACAATGTTAGCCTATCACTTTAAGGACATTGCTACAAGTTCCTCCATTAGGTAGTGAGTCATTATGTAGATCAAACAATAATAAATGCAGCATACATTACAAGGTTGGATAGTTGTACATTTCTGTTTTTATTCCTCATGATTTCCTGTTACAGAATTTATTCAAATGAACACAAGTAACGAAGTTGCAAAATTTTCTAAGAAAATGACAATTTTTATGCAGCGTCATTTGCGTGTCCAAAATACTCACATGTTTATATTTCATATCTGTCTCAGTTCAAACACAACCATCGTTCTTTTCAGAAATATTCCCTTAAAAGTTGAGTTTGGAAGAACTGACACATGAGGAAGAACTTAAATAAAAAAAGAAATGAATGAAATCATTAAAGGCAATTCTTAATAAATAAACATATAATGCGCTGATCAATAATCAATATTCATTCACTATATTTGAAATTACCACAAACAAATATACAATACACTTTGTTGTTAAAATGGAATTACACTTCCGTGCAAATGTGTAAGCTTTTGAGAGCAGAAGTGATGATGTCACACTGGTTTAGAAAAATATTTTGGAACAACAACCAAACCATAACTCAGTGCAACTGAAGCTCTTTTATTGGTAGAAACAACCATCTGTGACACACTGCATCTAGTTCCACCATTGTCCACACATATTTCTGAACCAGAGTAATGTCACACTTCGGCACTCTACGTGTATGTGTCAGTTAGCAAAGGCCTTGTTATATCATTGTAGTGGCTCTCCTACAACCAGAGACATATCCACTTATCCACTGCACAGATTATAAATCAATTTTGTTCATCTTCCAAGCACAATGATCGTTGTACACATGACCCATATGCCATCATACATAAGGCGTTTTGGATTCGGTGGAAATATCTGATAATAATGGGCACGTTTTTAAAAAGATAAATACAGTGCACTCTCGTTATAACGCAGTCCTTGGGACCCATGAAATTTTTGTTTATAACGAAATTTCTTAATACCAGGGTTGCAAAAACAATAAAAATACAAAGGAAATCTGAAATATGGACAGAGAATTTTACTTCTTTATAATGAAATTTGTTATATCAGTGTTCTTTATAACGGAGAGTGCATGTATTACACTTAATCCCTAGACAAAATGACTACACCGTGAATGAGCAAGGCAACCATCACCGGACATGAGATTAAATGGCGTGTTACATTCAAGAGATTTTGCAACGTCCCTATTCACCATAGTGTGTGCATAATCCCTCTAAGCTCCACATCTACCCTATACCCCTTTCCCACCTTTAAACCCAACCAGGCAAAATCTATTCACTGGTTATTTGGCATTAGTACACCTCTATATGAGCTTTATTGGATGAAATCGAGTACAATAATAAAAAAAATGCAGATTTTCTAAATCTATTTCAAGAATTCCAAAAATCATTCTTTAGCACAAAATTCAGACTGTCTAGCGCAGTGATAAATCAACGATGTCATTATGAAAGAGCCAGTTTGCATGTGAAATAAATAATAAAGAGTTTCAGTCAAATAATCCAACAAAATACCACATACCCAGGCACAATGTTTGAGGTACTGATACAAAATCAATTTTCATTTGTCAATTTACTTAACTTATGATAAACTGGTACTAAAATGTATGCATTCCCAGTTACTTTGTTCATTGTATTTCTTCACAATAGCATTATTTTGCCAAGATACTGACAGCTTGTGCCTATGTATTGCATGAGTGCAGACTAAATATACTCTGATTTGAAGTGCGACCTTTTATTTACATAGCATTACATCAGAAGCCAACATATTTGACTAATACGCTAGATATACTTTCCCAAGTGCAAACACGGATTGATTAAATAGATATTTACATGTATGTTTCGAGACAATAAATTTACAACTTTGTAGAAAAAAATGCTGATACCTTTCAAATTGGACAATATTTCATTTCAAATCAACCTGCTACATCTGAGCAAACCTGCCTTTAGGATTTTCTTTTCCTAATTTTGCTATTTTGTTTTACATCTTTTTAAAGAAAATGCTTCTAATCAGCAAAGCATATACAGACGATAAATATTAGAAATAATAACAAATGCAAAGATTAGCATGCAATGGACGTTAAACACAGCAAATTGCAAATTGAAAAATATATATTTTAATTTTTTTTTATATGTATAAATATATAGCTACACATTGTGAAAACTTGTCACCTTTGGCACCTTAAGTTTCACAATATGACTTTAACAACATTTATTCAGGACAGATAATCTAAGATGAGTTCTCTAACAAGGAGCAGACACTACAGCAGGAAGGAGACACAATTTTTATCTTCCATTCTTTGGGTTCATCTCCGAGTACTGAGGAAAGATTTGATTTGAGACGCAAGACGAGTACTGACAACAATTTCAAACTAAAATGATCCACCTTCCCCTACAGCTTAATGGTAGCTCCCACATCTAGATTATTAAAATTCAAACCAGAAATCATGAATTGGGGGGACTTGTTTTTATTTCTACCGTACTTCAGGTGGGTAACTCGACACACTGAAACTGGTACCATAAACCAACATTTTTTTCTGACTTAAATGTAAATAAATTCAAATCTGTCTTACTGGCCACCTCTCTACGGTATGCACCTGTCTATAGTGTCCACTAAAATGGACTCCTATGCAGACTAATTGTGTGTTAAGAAACCAGCCACCTGTCTATAAAGGCCACATTTGTTTTTTCTTAGGTGGCCACTGAGGACAACTTTCACTGTAGTTATATCGAGGTTAATGATTATAGATTATTATTGTAACATTCCATGTTTAACAAGATCGTCTCAAATTTTAAGGTACAGTATTAATTTATCAATTTAATACATTATATCTCAATCAACTATTATCAAAAATTTAGAAAGACATTAGAAAGTGGACAGAATATATCATAGTTATTTTAGCAATGCTATAACATCAGAGACATACCACTGATTCTCTAGAAAATGTCAGCATTACATTTGAGACCACAGGTTCTGAGACCAAGGCCCCCACAAAATACAACCTTTCCACAGAGTTTATACAGGTGACTAACACGGAGACCAAGACCACCAGAATTTGGCCTCAGAACTGGTCTCGGATACAACACTGCAAAATGGCCTTGAAGGACAAGTAAACAGCATACATATCATCAGTGACATTACATACCGGCGAATCTCGTACAAACATTCACAGGTACGTGAAATCACCAACGATATATGCACTGCATTCACTAAACCATTTCCTTAGCGAAACATTAGTAAATTTACAAACGATCACACAGGCATTTTGATGTTAGCACAAAATTGACCATTGTCAGGCTCGTAATTGGTGCTTTGTGGATTTTTGTTCATTGGGGTTTTAAAGGCTGACAGTGCAGGTTTGTGTGAAGACATCCCATACTGTTTAAATGGTGACACAACTGTGTATGATCCTTTTCAATCAACAGCAAACCAAGGGCTGCTGTGCACCTAATGACTTTCCTTTCACAAGACGTGTAATTTCCTGTAGAATGAATGGCATGCTCATATACTCTTTGGGCCACCTACTTTAGTACACTCACAAGAGCATAATGGATCAGTGAAACGGCTCCTGCATTCCCTGGCAGAAAATCTACCCTTTTCCACAATGTTTGAACACTTTCATAAATTTGTGATAAACAGACAATTTTGTCACACTTCCCTATTCATAGCATGTTAATACTGTTTAGACATCCACCCAATACGGCTTTTAACAGTCACTACAAACTTATCAACAGAGTTATATCTGCAGGCAGCCTTGAAGACAATTTCTGGTGGCCTCGGCCTTGGTTTCGGACACTTTGGCCTTGGACTCTGTGGTCTTGGATACAAAACTGTTTATTAACCCATTGGCTACGGGAACCAGATGTGCCTATGGGATTTTTAGAATCTTGTAGGCAACAAGACAGTGATCTGTTTATTAGTCTATTTATCTTGACTGGTTGAATGATGATGAATGCCACGACGTCATTCCGCATAACCGCTGCATAGATGACTCTTGACTCGAGGGAAATTGACCAGAGACAAAGTGGAGAGATGCGCTGAACGGTTGGTAGAGTACTGACCATGGGGAGCGGACCGAGACCGGGTTAAGACCTCCTCAGTTTAGTAGGTTTGCTCATCGTCACAGTTCTCTGTCCAGTGACCAAACACTAGGAGAAATAGAGAAGACACAGTATATTGATAAAGACAATTATCTCAGAAATAAATCCTTGTAAGGTCTATCTTCCATTTCAACCTCTCAGTTTTGGCTACTATGTATGTGACTTTCCCGCTTCACATTGATAATGTGTGAAAACATTTCTGAAAACCAGTGTAAGTTTTAATCAATCTGACAAATTTGTCATCCATCCTCCATAAAATGTTGGTATTGACACGTCAGACATCAGAAAACAACATTAAATCTACCAAAAACTATTTAGAATCGCATTTGGTGATTTTTAGATGATCATCAAGCAAAAATCACTATACGCACAACAAAATGTCACGAGACCCTCTGACATTTTTAAATCTTATTACTATTTTGAAAATGAAAGTGTTTCAGCACATATGATTTTCAGAGTGTTGATAGATGAAGTAGGTCAATTCATGTTTTGTCATTCACCCACACTGTACAATTTATAATCTCAAATGTTGCCGAACTTCATAGGCTCAAGTAAATAATGAACATGATTTTAGTTTACACAAACAGTAATTCTAGAACTTGGTTTAGTTAAACCAATCCAATCCAATCAGGCAGTATCACGCATGAAAAATTGCTGAGAAATTGAAAGTATTCAAAACCATGCACCGATAAGCAACTCAAAAAAAACTGAAAATCCAAAGAATGGAACTGACCCTAACACAAACTCAATGCTCACTGGCATCATGCAAACAAATAACTGACTTGTTTTTCCTTTTTTTTAATTTGAGCAATTGAGATTCAGTCATAAAATTTGCATACATATTTCAACACTATGAACTATACGACATATACAGTAAGTAACATGACATACGCTCCAGTAGTGATATCTCTGTAGACAAAGAGTTAGGGTTATCATTGGGTTTGGGGTTCAGCATTGAAGGATTAGATTTAGGTTTAGGGTTAGAATTAGGGTTAGGGTTAGGATTAGGGATAAGGTCACGGCTGGAGTCAGGTTAAGAATTTGGTTGCAGAACCTAATGTCATGCGCTTATACAATAATTTACATGTTTTAATATCACATTATCTGTTTTGTAAACGGTAAGCTTGTGAAATCTGTCATCAAATAATTTCTTGAACATGAAATGTTTCCAGTAAAGTAAAAAGGTTTAAGGTAAAAAAAAAATGAACTTTAACAAAACTATTACCTAGCAAAATTGGCTTTTTAAAGATTTGCCATGGGTTACATGCAAATGTTAAAAGCAATGAATATTTATGAATGAGTGATGAAATAAATAAAAAAAATACTATGAAATATTAGTGTTGACACAAACACCAGATAAACTGTCACACACACACTGCCTGCGTTTTTGTCTTACCCTCACAAATGTCGCAGTACGGCCGGACTTCGTTCTTGTTGCCATGGTACTGCGTGGCAGGCGGACTGTCCGAACTAGCCTGTAGGGGGCAGTCTTCCGTATCATGGAGGTCAAAGACGTCACAGATGTCGCAGAAGAGACGCGGGGGCGGGCCTCTCATATTGGGATCCAAGCTGTAAACAGTGCAATGATGGCATATTGGTATGACAAACACATCATGCATCTACTTGTAGGTCTGTGAATTTCAACCTGGCCCCAGCAATATAATGTATGAATCAAGGTGGCTTTCTTCAGTTATGGTACACATGAATCATTCTACAGTGAGGACATTTTTGCGCATTTCATTCCACACAACACTACTGGGGTAATAAACACATGCCAATATTTTTTTGGTTAATTCAATTGTAATTTTGTTTTTGTGCATGACCAGTACAATTAGTCAATCTGCAGATGGACTAGGCATAAATGACACCTGTTGATGTGCCAATATTTAGTACGCTAAGTTCCACTGTAACGATGCAAAACATGATATGTCATATTATTTTAGATTATTTATCTAAACTCAGGTATAATATCATTGCAGGAAATAGGAATATAACTACAATATTTTTTCCAGTTTTCCCCAATTGTTTGTTTAGCGATTGTGACCCTTCACAAGTTTAAAAACATGAAAAATTCATCTTATTCAGCCGAATGCAAACAAATTAATCATGTGATAATTTCCACTTGCACTATAAAGAATGCCACCTTTCAGGTAATTATCAATCTACAGAGCAAGATTTTTGCAGTTCTTTAGTGAATCAAGGTACAATGCTGCATTTTTCTAGAATAGTTTTTTTTTTCTGAAAATGTGACAGCATTCCAACGCTATATCAGAGACAATAACTAATGATATAATTGTGATATGAAATGAAATGCTTAATTCTAGAGTTTTGTGTCCTTTTAATTTCTATACAGAATAGAAGATATCCTAACTTAATATGCAATTTTACACATAACATTATTTTACACAGTATTGAAGTTAATATAGCAGGCGTTTTATCATCATGTAGCCTTATATTTGTGTACCAACTGAAGCTAGATAATACATTTCCAAATTTCAAAATGTACAAGTTGATTTGTTTCTTCATGAATATGATGGCAGATGAATATTTTTAGTTAAAATGCAGGGATGATATAACAACATAAACAACAGATTGCACACATACATGCACACATGTGCACATACAAACAAAACAATTAAACCAACACACACAATGCAACTCTCTACAAGCAAAATGACATGAAAACTAACTACTGCACTTTTTGAAATAATAATCAGAAATATAAAAGTAAGACACAATTTAATTCCAAAATTTCAGGTGGTATTAATCTAAGCCTTTTTTGGTGAGCTTAAATTGAGCATATCTTGTAATTTTCTGCAGTAGCAAAAAAAAAAAAAAGGGGCTGAAAATAGGGATGAACAAATCTAATAACCCTTCACAGAATTTTATCTACTTTTATATACAAGCCACAAACTAGTATCAAGTAGCCTCTGGGTTTACCAGAAATGGGAAAGATTTTATACAGTTTTTGTTTTGCAGAGGGCAGATTACAAATCAGACATCATGTAAAACATATATTAAAGGTAAATGACAAGATTCGGGGTAGTCCTCAAATTAAGCTGAAACTATTCTAGAATCACGTAAACTTTCGAAGGATTCTGCTGTTAAAATCTTGCAGTCAAATGTTGGCCCATTCTAAAATAACTAATGCCAATATACCTCGTGGCAGGCAAACCTGTTGTTTAGCTCTCTATAGCTTCTGTATCTATCGGGGCACGATAAAATTACAATACTGCTTGATTTTCTTTAAGTTAACAAATTAGAGACAAATCCTTCTAGCTTGGAGATCTACTCCAGCTGCTGGTGTACAGTTGGTATATATTTTAAGTGATTTGGTTCTTGAGTCATTTTTAAGTGTTCCCAATCATGTTGCTAACCTTTAATCTTTGAAGATGATTTGATATTAGTTAAGACGTATCCTGTACTGAGCCTAGGCAGTGACATCTCTGGACCAATCTAAAGTCTTTACTAAGGTAACCCTAACAGTACTACATTCAGAAAATCACATGCAAAGGGAGTGGAGTTTTGTTAGAGTGGTACAAGGAGGGTTCAAGGGACTTACTCCATATCAAAGCCGATATCGTCATGGCTCCCGTTCATGTAGCCACTCTCCATGGCTTCCAGTTTAGCTCTCAACTCGTCGTTTTTCCTCTGGAGATCAACGATGACGGAATTCAGGAACGTCACCTGGATGAACGGAATGTAAAACACAGTGAATATCACATATGGATTGTTTGTTTTGAAAGAGAAAGTAAACCCCCAAAATAATACTGCACAGAAAAAAATGTAATAAGGAAACACCTGTCAGATACCTTCTATCCTCTATACCCCCCCCCCAAAAAAAAAAGGCAATAGCAAGATTATGTCATTGATTTAATAACACAAAAGGTTTCCCTAAATTGTACATCCCCAACCCACATTTGATGGCACAAGAGAGCCTTGCAGGTAACTTTAACGTTTGACCTTAAAGGACCTATGACCTCACCATGTGACCGCCAACAGGACAACGTGATGGTACGTACCCCTAGTGCATCTACCACCCAACAACAACCATAACCACCACTAACGAAAGCTCACTGAGAAATATGCAATCATGTAGTTTATGAATCTGTATTTTGCTTCGACATTTTTCTAACACCAATAATACACATTTCCTATTCCAAAACTAGCCAAAAGAAAATTGAACTGAATGTTTGAAATTACTTTGTGGTATTAAAAGTTAATGAACCTAGAATTAGAAATTGTCTTCTTGTAATAATTTTGAAATGTTTACACTGATGACATCACATTTTACGTAGATACTCAGATTTGCTTAAGGATGTCTGTAGATGCCATTTCTGTAATGGAAGTATAATTCTGCAACTAATTCAAGAAATAATCATCTTACCTGTCCCTCTGCCATCTCCTTCTCTTCCTGCATTTTAGCCATTGTTGGATCACCTGAAAAGAATTAAAAAACAACCCAAAAAACATTCATACAGATGTAAAATATTCCAACCAATTGTGACCCGTCACCACGATACCCTGATCGCCCGACTAAAAGGTAAGGAAAGTGCAAAACATCGTTATTATAATATAAGAAGTATGAAAGTAAAGTGTTCTCAAAATCGAAAGTTCATGACCTTCACATGTTGCAAAAGTTTGAATATTTATATTTTTCACCCAAAGCATTTTTCTTTCTTTGTTTATGTTTCATAAGATGTTCGAATTTATCAGGGTATCGTGGTGACAGGTCACAATTGCCAAATAAAAAGAACTTTTCACTCTAACATTGATACAATTTTATTATGGAATTACTACCACTTCAGTTAAATTCCACTGAGTTTGTTAATTTCTAACATTTTCGAAAGTTGTTTTGTGTATGTGGATTTAGAATTGAATACAATAAACAAATTGTTACATGACATGAACATACAGAAGTAACACAGAAATATTGCAACTCAAAATATGACTACACACACAATTTTCAACAACTCACAAAATATTTGTACAAATTACATTCATCTGTTATTTCAATGGGTTATAAAACAAAATAAAATTGAACTAGGATTACATGCAACTCTTTAAAATGACACAGTGACATAAATCACAAGAATTCTAAGAATGGTCTAGGACCACCTCTGGAGGTGGTGTAACAAAAACACTTTCGGAACACTTTAGGTCCACTTTTTTAGTCAGCCGTAGTGGTTACACCGCGAGTGAACCATTCTAAGACCATTCTCAAAGCTGAAGCAAAATTCAAATGATGCTAGTCCTTGAATAACAAACAGCACACAGGTCGATTCCTCCACATACCTTCCATGTCAATGTCAAGATGGCTGCTAGAACTGGACTGTGATGACACCAGGGCAGACTGGAGGTCGTTGACCTGTTGCTGTAGGGAAGCCTTCTCAGATTCTAGTGTTGATATCGTGGACTTGTAGCTATTGTTGAGAGCCGTCTCTCCCTGGTATTTGGCCACCTATAACAGGGAGTAGGAAAAAAATGGTAACAAATTTAGGCTATTTACCTTCTGAGGACGGTAGGAACAGGGTTCGAACAATCTTGACAAGTTGAGATTTAAGAAATTTTCAATGACTTTTCAAGCACTTATTTTTACTTTCAAGGACTAAAAGAAAACGCAAACAACACTTTCAAATCAAAATATCACACTTTGCAGAAAACAAATTACTAAAATCACAGTAGGACTAAAATACATATTCCAAATTTCTAACCACTTTTTTTTAAATCTTTACTAAATTACAATTATCAAAATTATACTAAATTAATTAATGACTGATTTCATAGTTACTTCATTTCTAGAGCATCATGAAAGTCACATAAAGCTCACTGACATGATTGGGAGAAATACAAAATGTCTTTAGAACCAAACTGTTTGAAAGATAAACCAAATGTACATCAGCTGGAGTGGATCTCCTGGCTGGAAGGATTTGTCCTGAGTTTGTTTACTTAAGGAGAATCAAGCATGAACAGGTCAGCAGTTTAATTTCATCGGGGCATGATAGATTTTATCCCCATAGAAGGCTACACTACAAATTTGTCTGTTACAAGGCATACTGATTGACATTATTTTAAAACGAGTCATTTTTTTACTACAAAATTTTCACAGTAGAATCCCTGCATTGTTTACTTGATTCTTGAATGGTTTTTACCCCAAGATGAGGACTACACCCAATCATGTCATTTACCTTTGGAAACTAAGAAAGAGATATCTTGGACTGGGGTCTATGGAGAATGCATGTTATATTGAAATTAAATTGTATCCAATGGGTTAACTTTACCTCTTGCTTGTATTTCATGACTTCTTTCTCCTTTTCAGCTACTATTGTATTTGTGACATCTAGTGTACTCTGTAGTGAATCTCGCTCCGTCTCCAGGTCAGAAATGGTGGACTGTGTTCTGGATGGGAAATAACAAGCAAATTCGGATTAAGTATTTTGTTAGTTGACAGTTAAAGGGACCGTAAAGTCGCAAGTCGTGGGCGTCTGAACATGCGCCTTGACTCGCGGTAATATTCCGGAATGCCCGATATACTTTCGGAAACGATTGCGCGCCACGAAACTGCTGCTGCAATTCCCTATGCAAGCACGTATCCACCCGAAGAAAGCCCAACTAAAGCCCAACTGACCGTCATTCGCGCAGTTCTGTTCGCCCAGTCCACGATGTTGTTACTGCCCACCACTGAACTCTACACTACGTAGCCATAGAGTTCAAGTGCTTACGCCACATAACTTGCCAATAGGGGCAAGCTAAGGTAAATAAACGCCCATGGACTTGCGACTTTACCGGTCCCTTTAAATTTGTAATCCAAGATCACAAAAATAGTTACAAAATTTACAATACTGGAACCAATGTACATAAACTGTAAAACACATAAACTTCATAAACTAGAGCTACACCCAGGGAGCACAAGCACCTCCGCCAAACTTACCATTTTTCTACCTCATCACCCTATTTGCCTAACTAGCGTAAATCACATAGATACGCTACAGCCTGAAACCTGATGACTAATGAAAAATATGACGCAAAATGAGCTTTTGTTTGGGACTTTTCTTTTTGTGTTTTCCCACATTGACCTTGATACATGACCTATGACCTTACGAATTGAGCTTGGTCTAGCATTTTCCTTTTTGAAACATGTGTAAAAGTTTCATGGGGCCAGATGTAAAACTGTGCCTGTGAGACTATTAAGCCGTTGGCTATGGGAACCAGATGTGCCCTGTGTTAACTCTAGGGGATTTTCAGAATCTGGCAGACAACGGATTAATAAACATACAAACAAACAAACAAACACACACACAGACTGACAATACCAATCACAGTTATACCTCCTCCAACTTTATTGGCAGAGGTAACATTGAGGTTAATGGTAACAGTAGGTAATTTTATATCATTCCAATAATTAAGTACATATCTATCAGGATGTATTGGGGGTTCGTTAATTTTTCCTTTCTTGTTCGTATTTCTTCTTCCTCCTCCTCCCTCTCTTCTTATTGCTTTGTATTTTTTTCATTATTTATTATTCATCTAATAAACTTGTTCTTCCTAACTTATTTAAAAGTAAAACAAAGCAACAAATCCTATGATAAATCATCAGATCTCCAGGACTAATAATCATTATATCACAGTACAATTCTATCTGACTAAATGGGCACAATCAACATCTCTACCATGACCTATTACAAAGAACCAAATCAGTGTAATTACTTACTTTTCCTTCACTTCTTGTAGTTCATTTGTAAGACTAACATTCTTCCGCTCCATCTGATAAAAAAAAGAAATCAAGAATTTAAACATGAAATGACAATAATTCCGCTTACTTTATACTAAAATGATTCTCAAAGTCAGTTTGATTCACACATCAGCAATTATAAATTTCAGCACTATGCAGTAAAGCTGTAATCATGATGTGACATGTCTTGAAACAATTGTAATTATGGCTCACAGTGTACTATGCTTTTACCACGCTTTATTTAATAGATTATGCATTTTTTGATTTGCAAATAAAACTTTGAAATTCATGGTTCACTGGTATGCCAGTTAATTAAAAAAAAATCAATGTAGTAAATTCTGATTAAATCAGTCAAGATAATCAGATTTTGTCCCATTCCAAGTTGAATTGAACACAGCACACACAATATTTAAACAAAATGCTGATGCACAGACAGATTTGTAATGAATGTAATGTGTTGCTCTTGGCCGGTATACATAGACTGTTTCCATGGTTGAGATCTCTAGATACCTGTTGTTTCTCTGAGTTGACTTTCTGTAATGATGAGATGTCTTGTTCTGCATTGCTCTTTTCTGTCTCCAGCCTGCTGACTTTATCTTGTGCCATCATCAAGGCATGCCTAGTCTCAGCCCTGTAACAATTATCCATTCAATATCCACTTCAATAACAAATTTTTCTTGACAAAATAAGTTTACAGGAATTATTTAATTAGAGCTCCGGGGGGCACGACGCTCACCCGAGGTCTCGCAAACATCAAATATACATAGTTTTGGCCCTTGTAGCCTGATTTCTAGGCACCAATGGAGCCAAATGAACGAGACTTTTGACCTTTGACCTACTTATGTGACCTTTGACCCTAATCTAACATTCAGGTCCCTATTCATGTAGGGCATCTACCATCCAAGTTAGCTACAAATGGGCCAATACCAACCCCAGTGGAAATTGCAGGTATATTCATTTGACCTCACTTGACCTTTGGCCTACATATGTGACCTTTGACCCTCAAATGTGACCCGTCACGCCTAAAGGAGCCACAAGTCGCAACGGACGGTTTAGAGAAAATGAGCAAAATTGTCAGAACAGGTCAAATTTCTCAAAATTATTTTTTTTGACTGAAATCAAATCTTCAAAGTCTCTTTAATGTCCTGTGAAAGTTTCAGATCAAAATATTCACGGGAAAGGGGTAATATTAACGTTTTTCTGAGAGCCTTCCATTCGACCTCGCGAAAAAAAACCCACACAGAAAATCCGAGTCAGGTAGGCCGCGCCCCTAGCAACCCAAGACGGCTGCTCATTGGCTGAGCTGTGTCACATGACGAATCGTGATTGATGTGATTACATTTTTTTTACGAACGTGCAAACTGACAAGCTATCCTTAACTTGAACTTGATTTGTTATTATATTCTCGATTTGTTTTCAGTTTCTGATTTTTTCGACATTTTAATCTGCAAACATTGGATTCACAATATTTTGCGTCAATATTAAATCAACAGAGTAAGTACAAATGCCGATGCAGCGTGAGAAGGTATTCGCTGCGCCAGAGAATTTGTAACCTGGTGGGTTTAGAGTTAAGACATGCACGTTTTCATTATCCATGTAATTTTGTAATCCCACTACTACACCAATATGGTGCCACATCAATTAAAACTTGTTCACAGCGTTCTTTTGTCTTGGCTTACTGGATGCCATAAAAGCTGGCTCAATCTAGCTTGAATACGCACTTAAACGCGTGGCCGTCAATGAGGACAGAATCATACTATGCAAAGCGCCGTCCCCGCATGTCTTTCGCGCGTTGTTAATTATAGGGCCCCGAATTCTTGCGCGTACTCTGGACTGCTACTGCAGTTATTCATCAATTGAATAGCGATATAGCAGACAATAAGAAGTTATTGTGTCCCTTGAGAATCTCAGTTTATTTAATCCCGAACTTTGCAAATTAGTATGAACAGTCGACTTACAAGCAATTGCTACTTGTGGAAATTTATTGTGTCAAATCTCTCACCCTAAGACCCCCAAGTGTCTGGCGTCCATGGTCACCTGTGACCCGCCTCGCAAGATACATGCACCGAGCGGAAATAACGCAGATGGTTAAGAACCCAATGTATTTTTGGTAAACACCAAACGAGCATTAAAATCTTACCAAATTCGTTCAAACTGAAAATAGCACTTTCTACAAACCTATAAATTCCAAATGCAAAATTTCAAGAATGATGAGCAATGCAAACGTACTGTTGCTAGGGAGTTTTTACCCTCGGTTTTATCAGAATTTCAGCGCGATCGCGGTTTCGCATTTTGAACGGACGCTGCACTTTGACAGCGGTTTTCTCGTAAAGTAGATTTTCGTGACACGGTGAAAGCTCCTTGTTTGAAGTAGAATTTCTCCGGGTACACTTACTTTTATGCAACATGCAATATACCAAAATAAAGCTTGGAATATGGAGAAAAAGAATATGGCAAAAAACAACTGGGCCCAAAAAACAAATTGTGGCTCCTTTTGGCGTGACGGGTCACAAATAACATTGAAGTCCCTATTATGCACCTACCACCCAAGTTTGGTTACAAATGGGCTTGTGGTTATACAGTTACCTAGTTTGGGCCCCCATGGGCCCTGACCCCCGGGCCCCCATGGGGGCCTCACATGTACCATTTTAGCAATCCTCTATCCCTACCAAGTTTGGTCAAAGAAAATGATGTAAATGTGAATTATTCCCATAGGGCCCTCCCCCAACCTGTTGCCCCCCTCACGGGCCAAATGGGACCACCCTGGGCATTGTCATGGGGAACAATAATACTTCACATATAGAGGTATCTACACACACAGTGACTTAGCTAAACTAGATCTAGATCTAGAGAAGAAGATGTTTGAAAATTACCTACTTTTGGCCCTTTAGGGCCCTGCCCCTGGGCCCCCAGGGGGGCCAGGTGTACCATTTGAGGACCCTTGAATCCCCACCCCCTAAGGATCATTCCTGCCAAGTTTGGATTAAATCCAATTATGCGTTTTAAAGAAGAAGATGAAAATGTGAAAAGTTTACATACGACGAACGACGCACGACGGGCAAAAAGCGATCGCAATAGCTCACTTGAGCCTTCGGCTCAGGTGAGCTAACAATGCCTTCAGTTTAAAAACATCTGAGGTACATGATCCATCACGCTACTAGTGTCTCTATTAAGGTCTAAACATGAAGCCCTAAAAATAACTGCAGTTTAAAAACGATCATCAAGTGCTTGTAAAAAATGAAAATCAGTTCTTCTTCTTCTTTCGTATGAGGCAGCTAGGCAGTTTGTTCCAGCTGTTGTAGCCAACTCACTGTTTCGAGATTGGGGTAGACCAAATCGATATTACAGTTTTCTGATGGTCCAAGGATAGGGCACTCATTAATGATGTGGTGTGCCTTCTGGTCTGCTGGACCACAAATACATGATGATGTTGGCCTCAGCGATTCATGATGAAAATTGGAATGGTCACTCACTGATGAAACTCAGTGAGTGACCATTCCAGTTTTACCCTCTGTTATCAATTTTTGTCCACATGATACTAATTCATGGGCTAATATTTATCTGTACATTTTCCTAGTGACAGCATAACTGTTTGAAGTTTTGTGTTATAGGTATTTATTTGTCCATTCAAGCACAGTCAACAAAGTCAGATATCAAAGTTTGAAAATGTTTAAAATGTGCTGCCACAATGTTAGAAAATGAATTTCAAATCTAATTTTCCTTTCCAAATTAGCTTTCATACACCTTTTACAATAGTCCTATTGTTATGCCAGACATCAGAAAACAACATGAAACCTACTGAAAATAGTTTATAATGACATTGTGAGGGTTGTTTTTTTTTTCCTGCTCTCAGAGAGTGTATATATCACTGTGTACATTTCCTATGGAATATAACTCAGAGGCCACCCAATGTTTCTATTTTTCACCATCTTCTAAAAAAATGGAAGTGTCTCAGATCATATCATTTTGAGGGCAGTCTATGATATGGGTCGATATAAAAATTATCTGTGTGTTTGCATACATTTCAAACTGTCATAATACTATTACTTTTGTATTTATCTTGCCACTAAAAGCCTAACTTATATGATTTTTCTTTTTAGATATGGATAATAAAATCTGAAATCGGAAATGATTGAAATACTTACAATTCTGCTTGGAGGGCCCCTAAGCTATCGTTGCCTTTCTGCGACACCTCCTTGGCTAGACTCAGCTGTGACTGGTAGCTATCCACCTGACGTCTTAGACTCTCCATCTCATCCCCCAACCTCACTACCTCCCTCTCCTTGTCTCGTAACTGATTGGACAGCTGAGATCTCTCCGTCTCCGCGGCAGCTTTGTCATTGGTCAGTGTCTCTAACGAGTTCATTTTGGACTCGTAACCACCCAACTTCTGTCGGAGTCCGCTCACCTCCCCCTCGAGTCTGGTGCACTCTCGCTCTCTGTCAAGCACTTTATTGGACAGTTTAGTTCTTTGGTCGTCGAACAAGGATTTCTCATTGTATACAGTCGTTTCAAGTGTGGTCACCTTCGTTTGATAATCGATCACCGTTTCTTGAAGTGAATTGACAAGTTCCTGTAAGCTACTACATTCTTGATCTCTGGCTTGTATCTGACTGGCGCGGCCGATTTGTTCCTCCATGAGTTCTGCTTTCTCTTTGCTGACAAACTCAAAGGAAGTTCTCACTTCGAACAAACTTTGTTCCAGCTGTATAATGAGAAACATGAACAACATAATGAGGCCACTTTTTGAGAAACATCACAATCACGTTTTGTACAAAACATTTTAACTCTTTCACATAAACCTTTTCATTTGCTGTCATAAGTGTTCATTTCACGAAACATCTAAATACCGTTAACAGGGTTTGTACACTTACACATTTTCAAAATGTCCTGACTTTTCCATGACTTTTTAGAGCAGAAACTGTAAATTTCCATGACCGTTTTTACATTCTTAAAGTATGTAAAAATACATCATCACTATTTACTAACAAGCTCTCAATCAAGGGTCATTCTAAGAATACCTTGAATAATTATTTTTCCCTGACTTTCCAGAAGAAATTGATGAATTCCCCGACTCTCCACAAGAAATTGATGAATTCCCTGACTGTCCCTGACTTTTTGCTTCTGGAAAAAGTATTTTCAAATTCCCTGACTTTCCAGAAATTCCCTGATCCGTACAAACCCTGGTTAATTCACACCTCACAATAATAAATTTTGAATAGAGGCAATGTTTTGGCTTGATTATTTCTAAAGATCAAAAAAACATTGATAAAAATTTTAACAAATAAATAATCATATAAATCTGACCTTAAAACAAAAATCCCCCGCCCCCTGCAAAATGATCATTTTTATGTTTTAACAGAAATATTTATACAAACCACCATCCCTGGAGTGAGGTATTGAAACGGTCAATGTGATCAGTGTTGTATCAGAGACCACAGATTCTAAGACTAAGGCCGCCCCAAAACACAACATTTAAAGGCAGTGGATCTCATTTGCAAACATCCCTGCAGACCAGGAAAAGATAACCCATGCCCTTAGGCTATTGATGAAGGGCATGTCTGTGAAATCTGGGGGTCAGTGATAGCCTAGTATTTGGAAAATGCAAAAGAAAACAATAACCGTTTAGTGTACGTTCTATGGTAGGAATTATTTTCTCGCGAGAAAAAAATTCAAATCTGAGTCTAACGGTCACTATAATTCCACTAAAACTGAGTTTCTAGCTCCTATATTTTGCTAAAGGTTCCCAGATGGCATTTTCTTCTAAATGCCATTGTATTTACGCAATGTTAATTTCTAGGTATGCAAAAGACATCCCCTGTCTTTAAATAGGATTTGTATAGACATTTGTGATCTCATGCGAAGGAAAATGCGCTATGCAGGTCATATACTTCATGGAAGTGCAGGAAATCTGGCAAGTACACTTCTAGAAGGCACAATAGACGGTAAAAGAGCAAGAGGAAGACAGAGAATTAAATGGACTGATGACATTAAGAGATGGAGCTCAACAGCGTCTTATGGGGTAACGAAGAGAGCTGCAGAAAATCGTGTCAGATGGAGAAACATGGTGGCCAACCTTCGTGTCGAAGATGGCACATGATGATGATGATAGACAACTTGGACTCAGACCGAGGCCACCACAAATTGGCCTCGAAGCCGGCCTTGGATACAACAATCAATGTGATACTATGCCATGGAGTACAGTTACACATTTTCTTCTATTTAATTTTTACCTCTTTTAATTTCTCATCTGACTGTTTCTGAAGCTCCTCCAGTTGGACTTGTAAAGATGATGACTTCTGCTCCAAATCTGCCACTTGAGATTTGGATGATTCTAATTCCTGGCCTGATTCAATTCTGCCAACCGAAAGAAAAAACAGAAAATTAACAAAGAATGACTGCTATACTTAAGAGGTTATTAGTTAACTCTCTACATGCTGAATTTATTCTGAGGGGATAACACTGACAATCGTTCTTTTCAGATTTTCTTGAATTTTGCTTTCCTTATTGCAGTATTAAAATGGTTATTTTTGTATAGATGTTACTAGAGCACAGTAGCCTTTTTTAATGTCTTCTGTACAAAGGTGCAGGAGAAAAATAATTATTACAATTGTTTGATCTAATTGTATGATTGCGCACAGATGCAACATTAGAGCGCAGAGGGTTAACCCTTTGTTAATCTTTCTGTACACACAAAAGAGCTAATTTATCAAGGTGGGCCAGAATATCTTTTTTTCTCTTTCTCCACGCGAAGATTCTCTGAATTATTATTCCACCACCTCTAATTCAATATCACAGACAGGTAACTTCATATCACTTGTCACTGGGTCAGAATCTACTCTACAACTTACCAAATTCTCAAATTGTCCAATTACAATATTTAGCTGCATGCATTGTTTCTCTATGAAATAATAAATCTCTGCCACATCAGTACCAACCTGTACAAACACTACGATCCTCCAACTCCAGTCTTTTACATGTCCCACTATCTAAGAAATCCTAGGACGATCAAGGTCTTGCTCATGCTGGACCAGCCCTGTGGAATTTACTTCAACAGGAGCTGAAGGATTCAAACTCTTTGGCATCCTTTAAGGGCAACCTAAAAACACATTTGTTCAATTGTGCATTTTGAAGAGAGTCATTCTCCTTTTTTTATATGGTGTGTAATATTTTTTGGTAGTTATGTCATTTGTTGTTGTTTTTGTCATAAGCACCTTAAGCATTTAACTAAAATGGAAAATGGCAATATACAAATTCCATGTTTTATTATAATGTACATTCTTGAACCCTTAAATCCATATTACATCTACCTAAATCACATGAAAACCAAGAAGCCAACTCACAATTGTGTTTGCAGCTGGGTCAGACTCTGTTCGCCCTCAAGGGAGGCCTGTGCCATCAGCTCCTCGTTCTGCTTTTGTTTCTCCAGCTCCTTGCGGAGACCCTCCATCTCCATCTCCCTGGTCTCGAGCTTCATCTGGCTCTCCTGGGCCTGGGCCACGGCCTCCGTCCGCTCCCTGAGGGCGCCATCCCTCTCCAATGTCAGCCGCTCCACGTTGGCTTTCACATCTTCAGAGGCCTTGAGGGCCTATCAATGAACATTAAATTGGGTTGAATCATACATGAACAGACACGGTGTTGTGCCGGGCCGGCCTCAAGGCCAATTTTTGGAGTCCGAGGCCAGTGTACAAAACTTATGGAAAGGTAAAGTTTATGGGTGGCATTGGCCTCGGCACAACACTGGTTATACATTCCTTCTACAGTATGAAGATGTAGAGGATGAAACATAGCTTGACTTGAGGAAGAAGACTCGAGAGAAAGACAAATTATAGGTTACACATAAAGTTCAATCCAGTTGTATGAAATAAAAATAGAGAAATTGAAGGGAATACACACACACTATTCATAGTCAAGTCACATAATACAATGTCTGTTACCTATTTTGTGGCCTTATCTGCTAAAAAGAGAAGAGATAGAGAAAAGAATTCATGCAGATATTAGAAATTAGTATGGATACCTTGGCCTGCCCATGTATATGACTAGGTGTCAATTAGGTATGTGACAGCCTGGCATGTTTTCGCGCTATATCGATTTGCAAATCATATATGACAATGTCAACTAATTTAATGATTGCATTTGATGTCAAATCTGTATCAATGTCTACTGCTGTCATACCAAATAAAAATATTTAGTGACATGACTCGAAATAACAAGCATGCAAATGCCATAATTTATTTTTATGACAATGTTACAGTGACATGGAGCTTGAACTAAAAATCGTAAAATCATAAATATGTTGAAATCAGGCAAGTAACTTTCCAGGCTGGTTTTGGATTTTGAAGGGAGGAGAGGGGATGTTGGGGAAGGGAAAACAAGAAGGAAAAGATAGATGTTACACACAAACGTTTGTTGTCAACTTCCCAAAGTCCTGTTGACTTACATCGGCTTTGGCTCGACTTTCCTTTTCAAGTTGGTCTTGGATTTGTTTTTGTTTGACCTCCACCTCATCCTGTTTTAGGGTGAGCTCAGCTTTGTCAGAGATCAGCTGCTGTTTTTCAGCCAAGGCACGGTCTCTCTCCTCCCGTAATCTGTCCTTGTCCTCCACGGCCTTCTGTAAATTGGATTCTAACGTTGACTTTTCACCCTGTAGATGAGAATATGTGGAACACAGCTGTCACCATATAAAGTGTACTGAATTTTTTTTTTTAGTTTACCGAGAAGCTAATTACATCATGGTATCATTGTATAGTAAAATTTATTTATGAATTGTGTTGTGAGGATTAATGCGACATTTGAAGTCAAGAGTGAAAATTACATTGGGAAGTCTGTGCTGTCTTTGACTTTTAGCCCAAATAATCTACACAAAAAAAATGATAAATTTCACTCAAATACATGCACCAGAATTAGACACAAAAAGAATCATTTTTCGATTTTCAGGTGTAGTCAATTTAATGTGACAAGTGACTGTTCTATCTAAAATGCTGGTATTGTTAGAAAGAGTCAGGAAGAGACACAGAGCTGGTATTTGGGCTTTTCAAGTGTAATTCTGAGAGTTCATGACCCACGGACAACTCCCAGTTGACAATTCACCCAAAGGACAACTCCCCTGGAGGACCACTCCCTCCAAGGATAACTCTACCCCAAGGACAATTGACAATTCCTGCAGAAGACAACTCCCCCTCCCCCCTGGCCCTGATGACCAATTCCCCCATACAACCACTCTCCCCAAGGAAAAGTCACCCCAAAGGACCAACTCCCCCCGGATTAAAAACTAATGTGTCCAGTTAAAAAAATCTGAGTTATCCTCCAGAAAAGTTATCCAGATACAAGTTCTGAGACCATTAATTTTGAGACCTTTGAAACCCACCTCTTGTGTCTGTAGTCTCTGCTCTAGTCCATTCAGTCGATTTTCCAGCTGTTCTGCAGACTGCACTAGTTTCTTCCTTTCAGTTTCATTCTCCTCTTTCTCCTTCTGGAGTCTGCCGACCTCCGTTTCCAGCCTGTTTTGGATTGCCTCGGTCTCTGTCGCCATCTCCTCTTTGATTCTGGTAGCTTCAGAACAACTCGCTTGCAACTCGGATTGCTGGGGTGGAGGTTGTGATTTTTTTTTTTCAAGGGTGATGGGGTGGTGGTAAGGAAAGGGTAAGGGGACACAAAGGGGCACATAGAGCAGGAGAAACTTAAAAATAATTCTTGGAAAAACTTAAAATTTGAAATTTGCTGGTTTTGCTTTTCTTTTACTATGCATGTGGTGTAACGAGAGGTGTAACTGGTGAAAGATTTTGACGATAATGAAGTTAGTCAAATGAAATATACATGTATGTACAGGTACATGATGTACGGCAGTGGTTAGTCTGAACACACCAAGACTATGATTCTAAAAATCAACACAAGCAGGAACACAAATTGTAAACAGTTTGAAAATAAAAGTTGCCATGAAAAACAAATAATTTTGATCTAAAAGGCACACTGAGACAGTACTTATGATTGCACACCACAAACACAGACACATAGTAGGCACTTTACAAACAGAGAGGGTTTAATTTAGAACACAGCAAAAAGCTTAGGCATGACAAAAATGAAAATGCTCAAATAATAATCTTAGACAATTTCTATTTAAATTAATCTGGCAGCTAAAAAGAAACTAATATCATTTAAATGAAATTTCTAATTGTAAAGGAATGTGATTACAATGGGGGGTGAGGGCTATGTCACCTACAGAGAAAAGAAAAAACAAACAAGAAAAAATGCAGCATTTTGGGGTAACGTGGGTGTAGTATGCAACTCTTTTTTTGCAATAAAATAACTACACAAACTCGATCAGCCACATATCTGATCAAAAGTAAATAAGATAAATGAATACTAATGTGCACTATATTCTGAGCTTATATAAATCTGTGTGAACACAAATATTTATTTGAATGAGAATAATGAAAAGCAGCTGTATTTTGTTTGAAAGTGCACTGGATTATGAACTGATTTCATGCATATGATTGGGTTCACATTTAATATTTCTAACTTTAATTTTTTTTTTTGGGGGGGGGGGATCTTCAGTATTCAAGTCAATAATGTTTACTAAAAATATTTAAAAGTCATTTCTCAAGTCTTATTAAATTGGATAGTGTTTCTAAAAATGTTCCAAAGTCATAATTCTTCAAGTTTTACACTTACTTGTATGAAGATGGTTTTTACTTCAATTTAAGCAATTTATTTGATTCTTTGAACAATTAGTAGGCATTTGTTTAGAACAACCATGCAACAAGATTCAATTTGGTATATTACAGGGAAATATATTTTTTTTAACATTACATTTGCAAATATTCTACATTTAATGTAATTGCTTATCCATATTAATAATTATTAGAGCATACAGCCAAGCCACTGCATACACACATTATCAGGAAAAAACTCAGACAATCTAAGAGACAAACTCAAAACTCTATACATAAGAAGCATGAGCAGCGTTAGTTGTGGTGCCACAGTACTGGGATGCGTGTGAAACATGCAGAATGAAGGCAGACATGCACAAGAATATAGCAGTCTTATCCCCTGTTAATAACATAAATTCATTTACAGGAATAATGCTCTATTTACGCAGTATGCAAATATTCAGCACATGAAATCATTGCTACGATTAATATTTAGCATTATAAAGAAGGAATATATTTCATAGTAACATACACTCAGTGCTGTCTTTTTCTGAAATATGTTTAAATAATGCAGCACACCATATTTGGTTGTTACTTAATTTTGATTTTTAAAGTATTTCCAAGTCTGTTATCAACATGGGACAGCAACTTTTTAACAGCAGACATTACACACAAACAGACAGATGGAGAGACATACAAATGCACAAACACTGAACAAAACCACAATTTACTGGTAGACGTGTGATGTGTATGCACCATTGTGATAGTGGTGATTATGATAATTGACAATATAATGAATCATTGAATTCTTCATCAAATAAATACAAGTTTGTTATATATATAGTAGTTTGGTACCTTTGACATACCCCTCCCCCTTCCCACTTTTGAAGAAATATGTGGTAACATATGACTGTATCAGATCCATTTAACACATTCAATAAAAGTATACAGGAATGTGAAATGCTCTACCCCACTTTAAAATAACATTTGCTGACAGTGTACAACTTTTTACAGGTTGCAATAAAAGTTTGAATAAACCCTACTTCAGGTGATCTTATTATAATTTAAGAGGTCAAACATCCATTTGTCTGAAGAAGAGTCGTTTGTTATTTGTTTACTTTCTGTTACAAAAAGTCATATAAAACAATGTCAGTGAGTGGTAATTTTAAAGTGGGGAGAGCATTTTCATGAGAAAAATCACAAAATAAATTTATTCAATTTTAACTTTGTACTTGGTTTATAACGAGCAATACTCTTTGACCACAGACAACCCCCTTCAGCCATTGAATAATATTTTGACAGTTTTCTTTTCATTCTATATTTAGGAGAGTTTTGTGTGTTTTCTTAACACTAAATATATTTTGAAATGCTTTACATTAATCAGAAAGTGTTATTTATAAACAGCCTCAAACCATCATAAATAGATTCTGCAGACATTTGCCAAATTCATGAAAATATATTGCATGCACATCAGCTAATATAATTTCACAATGGATATTGTACTGAAAGTGGCTTCAGATAAAGTATGTCTATTGTTAAATTTACTTTATCAATTCCCTAGTTAAATAATGGTTTGAGCCAGGAATGAGCTGATTGAATTGAGAGGAATGCCCCCATTTGGCAAAATGGGGTCAAATATTAATACCAATTTTAGATATATCCCAATGAAACATGTAAAGAAAATAGTGAAATACAGTAATACACGACAGAAAGACAAGAGTTGACGGGGCAAAAACAATGTTGATGATAAGAAATGTGATGACACTTGTTTGTTTGGTTTTATAAGAATGATACAACAATACATAATTGTTAAGACACTGCAAGATGCTTCTGTGAAATAAGTTAATGGGAATACATGCTCAAGAAATGCAAAACCATGCAGCCAGGGGCAGCACCACATGGGGTACAGGGGTAGCCCTACCCCCCCCCCCCCATATTTGTCAAAACACTGAAAATGTAGGGATTTCCAAGACTTTCCGGCTTAGTTCAGACGTACCGATGCTCCATGGTATCAATTTACACCATAACTCAGCAGTGTTTTCCGGGCCTGTTGCCAATTTCTTTTTTCTCAAACTAATCTGCACAATAGAAGAGTTTTTCCAGACCCGATGACCTTTTTTTTCTGCCAGTCTGATTGATTTGGACCATAGTTTCTTGTTTGTTGGCAAGATTTTACCCCAGTGCTGCCCCTGCATGCAGCTACCAGCATACAGACAAAGGCTACATGCTGATAACATGGGATAAACTACTGTACTTGTAAAGGAACAAATTATCCTGAAGAATACATGACAAAATCACATAGCACTATAACATGCCACTATTAGAAAGCTGTGCTGAAAAGTTTGATTCATAGCGAGTGTCACTGATGTAACACTAGAATAGAAATGAATTATTTTGAGGTTTACTTCTAATAACTGTAAAATTAATCATCAGAACTTCAGTCAACTTTATAGTAATTAGTATTCAAAATTTGTGATTCAATTGTAACAAATTGACATTTTTATTTTTTGTGTGTTTTTAAAGCTATGTCCTTTGGTGTACCTGGCCATTATTAGGGATAAATACCAATTTAATCTTAGAATCTTGAAAGACAATGAAGTATTCCACAGATAATGGATTGAAATTTATTGGTTTGATATAAATTTGAGTCTTTGTGCTTTTGCTCAATTTTGTCACAACCAGTAATTTAAACTGACCCAGGTTTCCTTGCAAAAAATGTGTTCACCTTAACTCACCACAGTTTGAAAAGTACTGCTTACTATTGTGATACATATAATGTACACTAACTACAAACTAACACCACTATTACCACAAACAATGTATATGACTCACATCTAACCAACAATAAATGTTACCAACAATTGTCAAAGATTTAGAGAACTATTTCACATCCCACTTTCCTTTTTGACAAAGCTAAATCCCATTCATTTAATCATTTAACAAATGTGCGAGTGCACAAAACAATTGAAGTTCCCTTTTAAATCAGACTTTTAAATACTGATAAATTCACAGATCATGAATTGCACAAATTGCCAATAAAACCACTCTGCACAAATTGCCAATAGAACCACTTTATTCAACACCAATCTGCCACAAATTAAATTCAGTCCAAATAATTGCAAACTGTAGATGCATGGCAACATATTCAAAAATGAAATGACATTCAATTTAATATGAAACATAAATTTTTTATTTTTCCTGTTACCCCTTTCATTTCAAGACTAAGTACAAGATATCTCAAGCTGGAATCTATGGAGGATGTATGTGTTATCAAAATTAAATCAACCTCAATGGGTTAAGAATTTCCACAATCTACAAGCATTAAACCTTCATGATACTGTATATCGCTAATAAACAATTTCCAAAATCATTTCCAGTGATTGCAAAATATGTTAGGATAATTTGGCCAAATTTAAGTGCAGACACATAATGAATGTGCTGCTGGATATAAATGATATTGTTGTTCTAATATAAAATTCTTGATATAATCTTGGTATAAACTTCACCAATGTGTTCATATACTTGTCACATGTTTTGCTGCAACTTTCAAGTTTACTGTGGTACACCACTGGAAAAATCTTTGCTAATAAAAATGTATAATTTTCTGTTTAACCTCCAAAATATGCAAATGAGTTTTGAGTACTGTACCTTTGATTGGCTACATGTGCAAATCATGTAATCTGTGCAGAATGGTTAACAATCATTTTTTTCTTTTCCTTTTTTATTTTGAAATTATTTTTTGAATACTTTTGAAACTACCAAGCATCAAAGATACAATCCCTGATAAAATATCATGCAAGTCAAGCAGGAGTTTTGTTTCTTTTCTGTAAATATTACAGGTGGGCTATAGAAGGCCAATTTTAGGTTACATTTTCTGATCATGCTCATCACATCCTAGTTTGATGACTTCATATGTACTGACACCATATTTGCAAAAAAGAACGGAAAAAATGCGAAATCCAGGGTGCCCAGGCCGAAAAACTAACGAATCCAAGATGGCTGCCAATACATGTTAAAATGTAGTTTTTTGAAATTTTGGGGCTCTCTCTGGGAATTTTCTCTTGATATTGGGGTGTTCTAGTATGTTTTTGATGCCTAGGTACTCATTAGTGAAGGTTTCATAAAATTTGGGTCTTTCGTTTTTGCCGAATGGGCAATTTTGGTCAAAATTTAGCATGAGGGCGCTTTTCATAATTACTCGCAAACTTTCATCAGATACATGCTCCAAAGTACAACAGATTAAAGATAATCATCATGTTCACCTGCTGGTGAAATTTGAGCATCCTTACTTTATTCGTTTGGCTACAGTGTCCGTTTTCGTGTGTTCCCAAGCGTTCTAATTGAAATGTACAGGGGAAAAGTTCGTTGACCTCTATGCTTTAGAATAGGAGACTGCCTTGAAGCATTAAAATTGGTGCTACAACCAAAGTATAGAAGATATTCAGTTTAAATTTCATGAGTGGGTCAACCATGTGATTCTCATTCTAGCTAGAAGTTTTCAGCTGCAGCGGAGCAAAGATCTGCGATATATGAGGAAAAGCGCCCTCAAGGCAAATTTTGGTTAAAAAAAACATATTTCTCGTGAACGAAAAGTCAAAATTTCACGAAACCTTCACACATGTATTCCTTGGCAATGTTTACACCAAGAAACACACCACTAGTAATAAAAACATTCAAAATTAAGCCATAAAGCTGTAAAATGTCAATTTTTACATGTTTTGGCGGCCATTTTGAATTTTTTAGTTTTTCGGACTGGG
>JZLH01S0628119.1:2289-14877 GCA_001188425.1 Eucidaris tribuloides | reverse complement strand
TGAACATCAATTGTACATTTAGTCACTAATTCAACACGCAGATAAATAGAACTCATAGTCAAAGAGATCAGTAGATGAAGTAATGATACAGCACTGACGTTACAACCTTCCTTATACAACAGATGAATGATTCCAGTGTGAAAGTTATCTATTGATGCAGTTGAATTCAATAATCTGTGTCTGCAGGTATGAAATGACTCACTCTGTGCCAACGCACATTTTTTTCCATCAGTAACGCACAACATACACAAATAATATCCTGCAAATCAGCTTCTATCTATCATACTAGTTATCTGCAGTATATAAACTGAGGTCAGGGTTTTTAAATCACTAAAACACATATCATGTATATGTCTTGATTTAGTGATGACAGGTCAGGCAACATTGTGTGTGGCATAACAAGGTTCAAATTCAGATTGGGGGTGCGGATGGGGGTGAGTATCTTCCATAATAGGACTATAATAATCCCTCAACCCCCTTAAACCCTACTAATCACAGGAAGGAAGCAATAGTGAGTCCTGATAGGAAGCAATTACAGTTTCAGAACAAAACAAGGGCTGGAGTGACCCATTCTGAAACCGGCAAATCCTAATGTTGATGTCAGAATGGTTCACCTTTATCTAACCCTAGGCGCATTTGACCCCCCCCCCCCCCGAAACAAAAATAAATAAATAAATCTACAATGTAACCTACTGTAATATACAGTATAACCTATATAACCTATTGAAGAGGGTTTGATTTTGCATTAACATAATTTTGCCACAGACCCTCTGGACAAGTGTATTGCTGACTACTGTTCAACAGGCTAAGACTGCTAGGTGTAAATTATCCCAAATAAAGTAATGATTGCCCAAACTTTGTTTGTGGTTGCCATAACTACTCATATTTCTTGTTAACCCATTGGCTACGGTAACTGGATGTGTCATGTATTAATCCGTTGGAGACGGATACATTTGAGTTAACAGGTAAGTATGAGTTAACTCGTGTTGGGGTCTATGGAAAATGCGTGTTATAGTGAAATCAAATTGTCTCCAACAGATTAACTCTACGAATATTACATAATCTTGGAGGCAACTGGTTAATAAAGCTGTATACTTGATAAAAACTCACGACTACCTAACGCCCCTCTCAATAATCAACCCAAAAATGGAGATGGAGGAAAGATGAGGGTCATTATTTACCAGTTTCTTTTTGTCTTCTACCAGTTGATTACACCTCTGCTCACTGGCTTGCCACTTTCGTTCAAGATCTGAGGGGGAGGAAAAGGAGATGAAAAGGCCCTGATCACTAATAAAAGAAGATCATTACAACCAGCAACAAATTAACTCACCAACAAGCATAATTTGTAATGATTTCTTTTATTTAATTAAAAGAAAGCATGTGATACAATTACAAACAGGCATAGGGAAATGTCAAGGACCATATTCCCCTCCTACAACAGACAATTACAAATAGATTTACAACACAATATTACATAATTACACATAGCAATATCATTCTTTCCAGCAACATAAGGGGTAGTGTGACACACAGTGAATAAGAGTTTAGTATGTAAAAGGAGATAATTGGAGTAAACTACACTTTGGTATTACAAAATGCGGGAAATTAGAATTTATGGTTTAGGATGAATGTTTAACACAAAAATATCATGATTACTATCTTCTGGTCTCCACCCCCCCCCCCATACACACACCTTTGTTTATATCACAACTAGATTGCAGGAGATGTGTATCGTACCCCATCCCATACTTGATCATGTTTAATAACTATGGAAGATAACAAATGAGGCTACAATTCAGCTATAAAATTATGAGATTTGACATCTTCATATTGACCAAAATATCATACACAGTAGAATATTTCAAGTTCATCCCCTTAAAGATTGTGTCAGAGATTTGCAAGTCCATTACTTCCCTTCATTACCAATATCAAACGGTAGTTTAGTAATTACAAATGGTGTTTACAAAGTTTGAGATCCATACGTCATGAATTTGTTGTTTTATGAGAAAAACTAATAACGACATGTTACAAGAATATTGTTCTTTCCGTGAGTTTAAATTTTGCTCAAATTGCGAATAGCGGTTATGTGTACCGTCGCAAGACCAGAGGAGCACACTGGTTGGTTAAACGGCTAAACTCCGTGCGACCTTCGGCTAAGGCTGATCGGACAATTTTGGAACGGCCCGTGCACATCAATGTCACTGTAAATTTTTAAGTTTAAATGTCCAGATTTTCACCAAAACTATGTATTCTACCCAAAGGTTCTATGACAGGTGTTTATTTATACCAATCTTCACATTGTGAACGATTTGAGCTGATTTCATTCATTTTATCGTTTTCTGATGTGCAAATCCCTTCTCTGTCTTTAAAGTCAGGTGGTTATTACAACACAATTTTGATGAAGATGGAGAGTTTGTTGCTCTCGGCTAAAGATGATTTCCCAGATTTACATTCCGTTCATTAACTCTTACAATGCTGAAGGCGCAAATATGCGTGCACCACATAACAAACACACTGTCCATAGAGCTGTAATTTCTTGGGCATGTTATTGAATGAATGATATGCAACTGCATACATCTTAGATTCCAAAGGGCAAGGGTAAAATTATCATCTTTGTAACAAGCTATATATGACTCACCTGCAAATGCTGCTTTGAGTTCCTGAATGTCTGTGGCTAATTTTGAATGTGCAGAATCCTTCTCCTCAATCTTCTGACTTAATTCTGAAAATGGAGACAGAAACATTACTGGTAAGTTTATAAGATTATACGGATAAAAGGGAACTAAATTTACCATATTCAAGGAAGGTGTAACTTTGATAGAATGTGGTTTGTTGTTATTTTCCCTTGGAGGAGGGTTATCTTTGTATTTCTGCATAAAAAAGTTTCAAATTTACCTTCAATTTGGGTATCTCTTTGTTGCTTCTGTTCCATTTCTGACTTGAAATCAGCACCCTGAAGAAAAGAAAAAGAACAATGTATTATGTTGATAGATATTCAAATACATAAAACTACACTGGCATTTTGAATTTCGGAATAAGCTTCTTTGATTTCCTGATATTTGGAAACAATATCAGCTACACACAAATACTTTCTCACATGGTTCCTCAACAATATTCAGTAAGAGGCATTGTTCCACTTGTTCCTTCATCCACTACACATTATCATAAATATAATCATTATCAATAGCAGTATCACCTTTATCATCATCAAAATTATTGTAACATCCATCGTCATCACAACAATCACCACCATAGCATCAACATCATTGTCATCGTGATAATTTTATTATCATCATCATATCATTATTATCACCATCATTATCATTCCATCATCATCATCAGTATATCATATCAACATCATCACCATTATATCATCATCATCATCATCATCATGGTCATTGTCATCACCATCGTCATCACCATCATCATCATCATCGACATCATTGTCATCGCCATCGCCATCTTCATCGCCATCACTATTGCCACCATCATCATCATCATCACAAGTTTACTGCATTTATCAGCGTCCCCTTACCAGCTGCTCTACTTTCTTCTCCGTCTCCTGCTTAGCTTTCTTCAATGCCTCTACCTCCACCTCCAGCTCCGCTATCCTCCTGGTTTTCTCCTCCACATCCTCTGACGTCTTGAGTCCCTCCAGTTTATTGGTCTCCATCTGCTCCACCTGTTTCTTGGCTTCAGCCAGCTGCTCCTGCAGGGCCTCCAGTTGTCTGTGTACGTGGAGGCCTCCGTTTCCAGCTCGGCGATCTTGAACTCCTTCTCCTCATTTTGGGCCTTGATGGTAAAATAACACAGGAATTAGATTTTGCCCTTAAACATATCCATTCCTGAAATTAGGGTTCATAATACACTTGGACATTTTCAAAATTCCCTGACTATCCATGACTTTTCATAATACACTTGGACATTTTCAAAATTCCCCGACTATCCATAAATTTCCATGATGGTTTTTACATTCTTAAAGCTCCCAATCAAACCTTATTTTAAAAATATTTTGACTAAATTATTTTTCCCTGACTTTTCAGAAGAAATTGATAAATTCCCTGACTTCTGGAAGAAATCAAATTTCCTGACTTTTGCCCGAATTTTTTATTCTGGAAAAAGTATTTTTAAATTCCCAGACTTTCCAGAAGTTCCCAGACCTGTATGAATCGTGACATCCATTCCTGATCTCAGTTATCTTTTAACCCGTTGGCTATGAGATTCTGAAAATCCCATAGAGTTAACACAGGGCACATCTGGTTCCCGTAGCCAACGGGTTACAGTATAATTCCGTATTGCCTCCATGAAGTTGAGGATTCATTTGTAGAGTTCTGCACTGCATGATGACTAAGTATTATGTAGCAGCCCACTTTCCCCCCTGATGAATGTACTGCACATTAACAAGACTACATACAGGCTGTAAAATGCCTTCGTCTAATCAAACATCATACACGCGTAGCTCAGTATCATTTTCTGAATGTGCTTACTTTCTGTTTCCTTTGGGACGACAGGCTGGTACAGAAGCCCAGTACTTCTCACACTCAAGAGACAAAATGCTTCCACAAAAGCCCCCAAAATATGCCAAGCCTTTCATATAAACTGAGGATATAGTGCCTACAAATGGTTGCATCCCAAGTACACATTTTTTACAACTAGAAACCTAGAAACTTGTCTCTGTTTGTGAGATATACTGGGCTTCTGTACCAGCCGACCGTCCTTTATCAGTATTGTTTGTGTTTGATCGAACCAATGAAATTATGAAATGTAGTTATCATCACACTATATACAAAGCATGGAAACAAACAGACTACCAAATAATAACAACAACAGCAACAGGAACAACACAACAAAAACATCAACAACAACAAACAATGAATTTAAGGATCATAGCACAAATGAATCACAGTGTCAAGATAAGACTACCAATTTGATTATAATTCTTCTAACACTGCTATGACTCCTACAAAAATTTTCACAGAATAAATAGAAAATGTAACACTTTACCTTATAATCTCTTAGTTCTGTTTCTAAACCAGTTGCTTTCTGAATCTCTTCATTTAAGTGAGCTTCAAGATCTTTGACCTTCTGGGATTCTGTGTCATGCTCTTGCTGTAAACAGAAAATTTGTAACAATTATTATGCAAATGTGATGAGCAACTGATAAGCTATCCATATAAACACACATACTAAAACATTGGTTTCACATGCAAGTAAAAACTTTTTCAATTTTCAAAGGGAAATCAGCACACAAGTGTTGACATTGTAAAGCAAAATTCCATTGTTTTCAGGATGCAACATGCAGTACACTGGGTTGCCACGTCATGTGGCATCATTCTGCGCCCATCAGAAGTACAAGCATGTAATAATGACAGGGGTGGCTACAAACCCCCCCCCCCAAAAAAAAAACAAGATGAGGAGGTTAAAGGTTTGATGTTTTTGAATACTTCGTTCCCCAAAGATTTTCAGCCATACACTTAACAAGGCCGCATGACATTGATTCCAGCATAGATTGACTGGATGTGAGGACCTTTTGTTGTGTTGCATCAGTTTTGCTCTAGAGAACAATGTTCTTCTGTTTCTGATGACGCTTTTTTTGTGGAGGGGGGGGGGTTGGTTGTCTCATTGATTTGGCACCACAGCTCAGTGATCTTTGGAACCCGCGATGACCTTTTTCCCGCCGCTTGTTGCCAATCGCGCCCCTCCCCCCCCCCCCCAAAAAAAAAAAAAAATATTTCAACCTGGCGCCACCCCTGCTATAATGGTGGTGCCTTTGCATGCTTGTGTACAACATATCATGGACATAAAGGCAAATGAAAATGATGTTGAATTTGATATTTTAAGGCCTTTAGTATTGCATAAACCCACTAAACAAATCAATTTTGCACAAGGGTGATTTTTTTATCATTGAGAAGTACACTACAAAAGTAACTTTATGTGTTTTGGAAACCTGGGGTACAGCGCTGAAATAAACATGAACATTTTAACAATTCAAGCCAAATTAGTATGATATGATAGGAGAAGTGATTAAAGGCTGCATTGAACTTTGTATGAAATCTAACTCAAGCACTGTCAGTATTTGCACGAGTTCCGTCTTACCTGTAAATCACTTGAATGTATAGTAGCTTCTTCTACTCTGAACTGGAGATCATCAAGTTTCCTTAAAAAAAAAGAAACATGTGAAGAAGTTGAAAAACTTAATTGACTGATTAATAGTGTGTGCACATTTGTGGGTTCAATCCAAAACTTGGGAAGTATTACTCCACTGCCAAGTCGGGGACAGCTACTGGTACAATGCACTCCCATTATAACGAACACGGTTATAAAGAAATTCCTGTTACAACGAAGTAAAAGTTTACGTCCCAAAATTATTATCTGTACATTTATACATACTTTCACTGTTTGGTTTTAAAGAAATTTTGATACAGCAAAAGAAAACTGCTGGTCCCGAGGACTTCGTTATAACAGGAGTCACCTGTATTTCAATCAGGATTTGGTTATGACAGTTGTATTCTTGTGCTGTTGTTTTTGTTTTTTTTGCTGCCAATGTTGCAGACAACTGTTTGTCTTAGATTGTATCTCTTTTATTCACAGCAACCAATGAGGAGAAACTTTTTAGAGAAATTATTATTATTATTTCTTATAGGTAATCCACAGGCATTGATTATTGTCAGTGTGTAATATATATGTGACCCGTCACCACGATACCCTGATAAAGTCGCACACCCCAAAGTTAAGGAAAGTACAAAATAATGTAACTAGGATGTAAAATATGAAAGTGAGGTGTCTTCAGAAATCAAAATTTATATGTCCTTCACATGTTGCAACAGTTTGAATATTCATATTTTACACCCAAAGTATGTTTCTTTCTACTTTAATGTTTTATAAGATGTGCGACTTTATCAGGATATTGTGGTGACAGGTCACATATGTATATACATACATGTATATACCGTCAAACCTGTTTTAGTGGACACCTGTACAGAAGGGACAGATATCCAAGAGGTAGTCTACAGGCAGTAGGAACCATTTTTAAAATGGTCTTTGGTATCGTCCAACTGCGAATAGAACTCACAATCCTCCGGTCAAGAGGTGGATGCTCTACCAACAGAGTCAACTCACCAAAGGTCTGTGAGGCAGGAAAAGCCTACAAAAATTTGTAAGGGGGGGGGGGGGGTTCAGAAATGTTGGCAGTCCTTAGATGGGGGGGGGGGCTCATTTCAAAGGGAATGAGCATACACTCACCAAAAATAATACTGAGTTATTTAGGGGGATTATAACCCTGTTTCTCTTACCTCTGTGATTCCTCTAACTTCTGCATCAAATCTACCTTCTCCCTGTCCCCGGCTTCAACCAAGGCCTTTAAGTTCTCCACACTCTCCTCATTCTCTCGGACGTACTGCCAAGACATCGGTGACAAAGGGAAAAATGGAGATATTAAAATAAATGCATCTACTACTTTATCTGTATGAAAATGGTGCACTGTATCAAATCTGATGCCTCCCAAGATTCAGGGAGTTAACCCGTTCCCTCCGAGATTCTGAAAATCCCATGGAGTTAACACAGGGCACATCCGGTTCCCGTAGCCAACAGGTTAATACATGGCCCATCTGGTTCATTTAGGCAGCTTCTTGGACAAAAACAGTGGCATCACTTTCCTATTGCAAGAGTAGGGGAAGGTGTATAATCAGGGATGGGATTTTTTTCCCTCAATTCAAATTAGATTTCTTTTAAATCAGGGGGAGATGGTGTTCACAATAATAAACCACAAACTTGCCCTGGGCCCATAACTGCAAACAAAATGATTGAATTGATAGAATTTGAATCAATCTATTATTTCAAACACTTGAAAGTTTTAATTTTTTTTCTTCCTTTTTAAACAAAAATGGAAAAATACAATCTTGATATTTTTTCATGAATTATTCTACCATTTTTGTCACATAACCAATTTCTTTTGTCTTTCTATCTTTTTTTATTAAAATCACTTCAATTTAATCTGCCAAGCCTGATATTAAGTGACTGAATCTCATCCAGTCTGGACTCAAAATTCTTCAGTATTATGTAGTTTCGGGCTGTGTTTTCAGATAGTTTTGTAATATACTTTGGATATGACTATTCCATATCATATGACAGAATCAAGTTTTGTATGCCCACTTAGTTTGAAAGCATAACTTCTGCAGTTCCACAGATAGAAATAAACCAGGAGCTGAATAATGGATAATACTACCTTCCAGAAAGAGCAAAATAAGGACGTACATGTACACATCACGAGTGATATTTCTTTGTTTGTTCATTATTATGGAATGTTTACACCTGTATACATCAAAAACACATCTCACCTCCCCCGTCACGTCAGGTGCAACCTCCCCCTCCCACCCAGACCCTCCCTCACACACATTTAGAAACTATACCAGATATTAGTCTTCAATGCACAGCACAATGCTAATTAAACGTAACTCATGCTTATAACATTGATGCAACTGAGTTATATATACAGAAAGTTAATAACAATCACATTATTATTGTAACCCATATTTAGTCACTACAAACATCACAATTAGTCACTTTTTTGTACATATTCAGACACCTTAACTACTCTAAATGAAGTTCATGTTTATATAAAGTACACCAATATTAAACAGGCACCAAATATATAAAGGATAAATGCAGATTTCAACTTTATATGATTTTCAATAGTACTCAAACAGAACATTAGTGTTATGCAAATTTCACTTACATTCAATTTTTCATTTTTTGCTTGATATACAAGTGTCACTCAATATATCAATGATTTTCATACCAGATCTTTTTGAAATTGTAAAATACAAACAATTTCAATCGGGTTAAAATCCTGCACTTTCCAACGGAATACATGAGAATGATGGAATGAATGATATGAATTTGATCCCAATACAACTAGACAATGAAGGTGATGTAAATCAAACACTATAGATGGAATCTGCATTTCTCCGTGTGAAGTTCAGAGTAAATGTAACCTGTCACAACAAAACTAACAATAAGTCGCAATGGTAGTTTTCGCATAAATGCAATAAATAGTCAAGTTGTGTTGGAAAAGTTGATTTTGAAATCTGATACTTTCAAAAAGGACATACACACATCTTTCATTTGTGCAAACTTGAGGACCAGAGGTGATTCAGAAATATGATATTTCTTGAAATTAACTTCAACCACATTTTTGTGGGAACTTGAAATTTTGCAAAGTTTGATCGTCACATCGTAAGATGAATATAAGTCTAAATATAATTGCTTGTTATCCAACATCTTCAAGTCCCCATGTAATTATTTTGGTTTCACCACAAAGCTATGTTTGTGAACTAGTAATTGACAGTGACTGTAACAGCCAAAAAGGATTGTCCAGTCCGCAGCTCTCTTTTTGAATGTGACTAGGTTTTCTACGATACAGCTGCCCACCATTTTGCATAAATGAGTACTATCTTTGCGGTTGTTTTTCTCCGCTTTTCCGATAATGGCCTAAGTTGACAGTAAAAATTAGTGATCAGGTTTTGAATGGATTTGTTTTGTTTCATCCAGACAAATTTATACACCCTTTTAAAGCTTAGAGTCTTTTCTTTAAGACTGTATGAAAAACACAAGTTCCTATTATTCCGACTTATGGTGCGTTTTGTGATGACGGATCACAAATGAAATGTTAATGATGTTACTACCTGTTGATGCTGGGCTCTCAAGATGGCTAATTCATGCTCAACCATCTGCCAAAAATGAGATTAATGAGATAAAAAAAATACAAGAATATACAGGCCTTCAACCAAACGATGCAATATTAGGATGCAATGTTAGCATGCAGTACGTATGAGAATAGGTACTAAATATGTTGGTTTATACCACAGATAACTTGGGTTTATGTATTGATAATTTTATAGTGTACCAATACCCTGGATAAATTGTTTGCTATAAACGTATAATATATTTGTGGCAGGCACTCTGCAAAGTATTAGCACCTGTGATCACTCCGATTTTGTTTATTGGGGTTTGAATATAAATTTCAAACAGTAAGCAAAAACAAAAACGACTTGTAATAGACTAGTCAATCAACCGATTCTATCAATCGATCGATCGCACTATCAATAATTTGTCCGCACATGTCTTAACCCCTTGGAGACGATTTGATTTCACTATAACAAGCATTTTCCATAGACCCCAACATGAGAAAACTCATACTTAGTCTCCAACGGGTTAATCAATAACACACACAACCAGTGTATTGATCAATATCGATACTGAACTTCGATAGTTCAGCAACAACGTATGCATATAGCCAGAAAGTGCACGCATAGAAATCAGTGCTCACAGAGCAGAACTTAAACGTGCGGAGCACAAGTGCCGGAGTATTGCACACATTATGATCTGATTTATCAAAGTATGGATTACGTAACGGGCTAAGACAACTGAATAACGGTTATTTGAAGTGTATTCTAGTTGTACACAAATTTGATTTTCAGGGTATTGGTACACTTTAAAGATCGGAAACTGTGGCGAGATGTTGTGAAATGGAAGCCATCACACATCCAAGTAATGGCGTGGACAGCGTAAGTAAGTAAAGTAAGTGATTTTTAAGACACAATTAAATATTGTGGAGGTACAATTATTAAAAGTTCTAAATCATTGTTAGGCAAGACACCAGAATTATTTCAATAGTTCCCACTCCAAGGAACAGAGTTTAACATTCCAAACGATCGCAGGACACTGAAGGAGAATGATTTAAACGTTCTATGCAGGACTGAGGTATTATCACGTCAACGCTGATTGGTAATGACTTTGTTCTGGATGCAGTTGGAGAAAGTCGTCAAAAACAATCAAACAAGTTCGTGAGGCCACCGAATGATATCATTCCTCTGCAGAAGAACAGTCAGATTACCAGTGGCCTACCCTTCTCCCTCAGGGGAGTTTAGGGACCATAATTCTATGATTTCTATCACGTCAGAAGTTCAGAACCATTAAAAAATCATGGTTTCTTTCTGATCGTCTCTCTTCGTCGGAACGATTCAAATAATTCTGATATCATTCCTTCTCTGCGCTACATTGTATAGTGCTTAAATGGGCAAATAAACACCCTAGAGGTATGACAGCATAATTTTCTCACATTTTGAGTTCTGTTAGAGTTAATTTGTCCATTCAAACACTACCATGTAGCTCAGATATCAAAGATGATTACTTTTTTAGTTTTTTAAATGTGAAACAATATCTTTTCATCTGAGATAAACTAGAAAAATGACTGAGGTGATTAATACCCACTCCCAATCAGGGCCTTGATTTATTGCCATAATATATCATTATCATGGTAATGCACTTTCCAACACATTTGGAAAATGTGTTTTGCTCAGCTTCACCCCAAGACCAATGATGGGCCAAATTTCTTGAACATTGCTAAAAAAAAAATGAAGCAGTTTGATCCACAATATTTTCTCCTGATTTGTCATAATATGCCATTACCATGGCAACACAGTTTCTGACACATTAGAAAAATAAGTCTTGCACATATTCATCCAAAGACTGATGAGTCTGCTAAATTTCTTGAGCATTGCTCAGAAAACTGAGAAAGTAGTTCGATCCGCAAGATTTTCAACGGACGGACTGACAGACCAACTACCTACCCAACCATACGCTAATTCTCCCCCTTTCAAACTGTGTTTGGTTGGGGGGATATATTAATGAATAATAATGAAAGCTAACAAGGGCTAATACATATCATGATAAATATACATCCGATGTGGCACAGAACACTGGTATACAATGACACGCAGAGAGTAATTGCAAACATGAAGCTAAAATGTGCACAATCCATATATATTTACAGCTGTAGCCTTGAGCATTTCTTTCTCAATCCATTCACTTTGAATGAACTTCACTGATTTAGAAATATCTTTTTTTTTACTCTCAAATTTGAAGTCATCAGCATAACAGGATGTCATACAACATCATTTCTGTGTACATTTTCCCAACATGTTTGTTACATCAGGTGAATAATATTATGATTGGAGCAGGGAGTTGGCAGATGACAGGCCATCACTACAAAGGTCTATTTCTGGAAAGGAACTCGGAATAGGGGATTTTGTTTGGACAAGCACAATTTCACAACAATTATCACTTTTTAGCCAGAGGGTTAGTTGTCATGCAGGGTATAAGGGTTGCTTGATGAAATCATGTTAAATTTAGCGAGAGTAGCAGAAAAAAGGGGCAAAGGTTAGAGGGACAGGAAAAAAAAGGCATAGTCTGGCATTCTTATTATGGAATTCTTTGAAGCATTATTTTGGTGATTTGCCACAAATTTCTTCTGAGAACAGGCTGTTAAAAGCTAAAACTGGAGTTACAGGCATATTGATTGATTTTAGACATCAATTACATTTTTAAAAAGTACCGATGTGGCATAGCAAAAATGCAGACACTGATGACAGACAAAGCCCCATGGCGAGGCAATGTGAACTCTTTATCAAAGAAATTCATCTCAAGTTAACACAGATATTTCTGTTCACAATTGCTTTTTTAGAAAAAGCGGTAGCATGAAATTTGCAGAAAATGGTACATTTTAGTGCTGTAGTCAAAAGGTTAACC
>JZLH01S0628108.1:17416-30713 GCA_001188425.1 Eucidaris tribuloides | reverse complement strand
AGTAAAAGTGGCACAATTGCAGTTTTACCTTTTCTTATTTAAATTAACATATCTCAAGATTAAGACAAGCAAACTGAACAAAACTAACGGTATTTGAAAGCTTAGACTATGTTCTTGACGCTGATGTAAGCATCATGTCGCAAGAGTATTTTCTAATTGCCACAGAGGGCGGTTTTCACTTGCACAATTTTTTTTTGAGACACACTGTATGTTGTTATCATACAAAGGCTTGTATAATTATTGCCGCACTTTCCAAATCGGGGGAGAAAATTCCAGGTTCTTGCTTCTCTTTGAATGGACTTTATTTTTAATATCTCCGTTTCACACCCCAAATGAATACTGTTGCAATACTATTCTAAGGGTTGACTTGTCTTGTATACAGCAACAGAGGCATATTAGGTGTTGTATGATCGGAAATGGGGATGGAGCATGAACAAACACAGCACTTCAAATTCTAAAAAAAACAAAAACAAAACAAAAACAAACACACACAAACACACTCTCCTAAATTTCTCATTAATTATGTATTGCAGACTTTCCATAGCCTGTTTTTCGTTCTGTTAAGAATTTATTCTACGTGTTTTTGTGTTATGTATAACTTCATTCACACCGAAAGTTCTTTCAAAAACATTTCAGACAACGTCTGTCCTGCTGAAAGGATACCTAGCGCCCTCTTTAGTCATTAACTGTATTATTGCAATCTTTAAAGTGACTTCAATTGCAATGACTGCTTAACATCTATAACAGTTTACTTTTTGCGCAAATACAGAACATCATCCTGTGCACAAAAAAATACTTAGATATTTTTTACGCAGAACCATTAACAATTATTGTGGATTTTCGTTATATTTAAAAAGTGGATTAGGAAGGGATAATGCTTCGCGTTTTCAAAGTGTGTTCGAATTTTTAGCAAGAATGCCTGCTGTTACTACTACTATTATTTACTACTACTACTACTACTACTACTACTACTACTACTGACTACTACTCTACGACTACTACTACTTCTACTACTACTACTACTACTACTACTACTAACGATGACGACGACTACGACTACGACTACGACGACTACGACCACTACGACAACGACGACTACTACGACGACGACCGACTATGACGACTACGACGACGACGACGACTACGACTACGACTATGATGACGACGACTACGACTACGACGACTACGGATTACGACGACGGCTACGACCACGACGACGACGACGACTACGAACTACGACCACTACGACCACGCCACTACGACTACGACGACGACTACGACCACGATGACTGAGGACGACTACGACTACGACTATGACGACGACGACTGAGACCACTTACGACCACTACGACGACGACTGACGACTACGACGACGACTACTTCTGTGACTACTACGACGACTACGACTACGACTACTACTGCTACTACTATCTCAGAGGCGTCGATCCTGGGGGGGCAGGGACCATCGCCCCCCAATGAAAATATTGGGGCAGGGGGAAAGCATATCGATTTGCCCCCCAGTAATTTCACAATGGAATAATTCATAATATGCAATGCAAAAATATGCTTTAAAAAGCATTGAAAGCACTTTAAAACCATTAAACATGGCATAAAAATATTTTACCCAATATACAAAATCGTAGTAGTAGTAGTAGTAATACATGTAGTAGTAGTAGTACTACTACTACTACTAATACTACTACACTACTGCTTCTACTACTACTACTACTACTACTACTGCTGCTACTACTACTACTACTACTATCTGCGCTACTACTACTACTACACTGCTACTACGATCTGCTTCTACTACTGCTACTGCTACTACTACTACTACTACTACTTACTGCTACTACTCTACTACTACTACTACTACTACTAACAAGAAGAAGAAAAAAGAAAGAGAGAAGTAGTAGTAGTAGCAGTAGTAGCAGTAGCAGCAGCAGCAGCAGCAGCCAGCAGAGTAGTAGTAGTAATCATCGTATCAGTAGTCAGTAGTAGTGTAGTGTCAGTAGTAATAATAATAGTAGTAGTAGTAGTAGTAGTAGTAGTAGTAAGTTTAATTGTCGTTATTGTTATTGTTATTATTGACGACGTCGTCGACGACGACCACTATCAATAATAATAAACTGCACATATTGATAATAAGTGAATGGACCACACTTCCACAGAAACTGGAAATTAGAAGATAAGTGATGTGAAAGCGGCTCTTTATACTAGTCTCAGAGAGGATCAAATTCATTTTGTGCGTTTCTAAGATTTACCTTAGAGGGCATTGAAACGATTGGGAGGAGTAACAAATACCTTAAGAAACTAATAAGCTAAAACATATACCAATGTATACATCATATGCAGTGTATCTCCTGAATGGAAGGATTTGTCTTGAATTTGGTTACTTGTGAAGAAACATGCGTTCATTTACAAGTATTGAATTAATCTGCTGCCCTGAGAGAAATCGATTCCCCACAAGGCTATACAACAAATTCGCCTGTTACAATAAGTACTGATGGTAATTATTTGAAAAATACTAAAGAAATTAACCATGAAAATTTCACAGCATAAGCCTTAAACAGTATACCTGATTCTGGAGAAGTGTTATTTCAAAGTAAGGACTTCTTCTAATCTTACTATTTCCCTATAATTGATATTGATCAAATTAAATATTCAGTTGTATGAAATCAGATTCAAACGAATTCGCAAAAACATGCGTTCAGTTTCACAAGCGATAACAAAACAACACCAATGAACTCAGAAAGGATGTCTTCATAGACCCGCGCACGAACTGGTTTTTCGGCAACAAAAGAGACAATTGGAACCTATTAAACACTTTTGGATTGATACAAAAGAAAAGCAGGAATACAATAGTCAATAGGGCACGTCTGTTAGATATTTCAAAAGTCATATTATGGATTCTTGAATGTTCTTAAAGGCCGGGTGTCTCTTTTGCATGCCTAAAATTGAACATTGTGCAAGTACACTGGTATATAGAAGAAACTGCTATTCAAGATAAGAACCTTTACCAAGTGTAGGAGCTATAAACGCAGTTCTGATGAAATTATAGTAAACGTTAGATTTCGATTTTTATTTGTCTCTAGTGACAAAAAACCTACTGGTTTATTAGTTTATTTTTAGACATGGGGGTCTCTTTTTATTGAACAGTGCCACTGCATTGGAGCTATTGAGAACAATAGGTTTGTACAAGTACACGGTTGATAACCTTGCATAAATTTCAGTGCCTGACACATGCCAGCAGCTAAGAAGTGGCTACCCATCTGGTATTGCTTAAGTACTGTAGGCCTCAGATTTGGAACAATGTGCCTAGGACATACATAACACTCTTGGTTTATGCTCATTTTTTTTCTTGGTATTTCTGATCTTCAGATTTCTGGCAAGTCTGTTATAAATAGCGTAAGTGTATGAACAGTAGTAGTAGTAGTAGTAGTAGTAGTAGTAGTAGTAGTAGTAGTAGTAGTAGTAGTAGTAGTAGTAGTAGTAGTAGTAGTAGTAGTAGTAGTAGTAGTAATAGTAGCAGCAGCAGCAGCATTCTTCCTAAAAATTACAACACAAATTTTAAAAACGGAAAGCATATTAATGTTTTTCTGTATTATGGGGGGATTGCAAATGAGATTTCCTTCCTTTAAATGGCAATAACACGATTGGGAGAATTCAACAACCACAATGAGTTGAACTTGAAACATAATTATATACCAATCCAGAATGGAGGAATTTGTCTTAAAGTCGATTAACTTGAGAAAAAAACAAACATTAATTTATTAGCATCGAATTAAATGTTAATGACATGATTGGGGGGTAGTCATCAACTTGGGGTAAGAACTATTCTAGAATCAAGTAAACTATGCAGGGATTCTACTGTGAAAATTTTGTAGTCAAAAGTTGACTCATTTCAAAGTAATGTCCATCAGTATGCCTTGTAACAGACAAATTTGTAGTGTAGCCTTCTATGGGGATTAAATCTATAGTGCCCCGATAAAATTAAACTACTGGCCTGTTCATGCTTGGTTCTCCTTAAGTAAACAAACTTAAGACAAATCCTTCCAGCCAGGAGATCCACTCCAGCTGGGGTACATTTGGTATATCTTTCAACCAGTTTGGTTCTAAAGACATTTTTTTTTATTTCTCTCAATCATGTCATTGAGCTTTAAAGTATGACGCTGATAGAGATTTAGTCCGATAGAAAGATACACTTTAAACTTGAATGTCACAGCATGTTTCTGTGAAAAAAAAATTGTACAACAAACAGGAAATGTGTTTGACCGCGAATTGTTTTACAGCAAGTGTGTCCTGAATTTAAGAAGGGTGTGATTATATGGTTGACCTTTCGAGCTTACAAGTAACAGCTGTCTGACTGTGGAGAATTGGAGATGAACACTATACTTGGTTCAATATTTCCTCGAGAGATTTTTCAAGGTCGAGTAAAGAAGATCCACTATTAAGTGTCTACTAAGACATGTACATTTCCTTAAACCATTGGTAAAAGACACGACAGTTTGCATATTCTTCTGCTCAATTTGTTTTATATCTTCCATGTTTAATGTATGTTCATACCGCAAACACACATGCATGTGTCATCGTATGTATGCTGTCAATTTACGTACGTTATGACTTGTATAGTATTATGTATGCACGAACTAAAAGCCTGTCAAACTTTATATTTGCAAAGAACTTTTCTTAGAGTGACGACGTCAGACATTTCATTTATATTGCAAAACGTTTTTATTAACTTCTGATGTCACCGAGGGGGTAGTGAATACCGCATGCAAATTATAATACTAGACGAAATTTTGCAAATTATTATAATAATAAAGTCTTATTTACCCAGGGTAACCACTTCAGTCAAATAGACTGCTCAACCAGCGGGGACCTGCATCCGTTCTAGAATGCCGAGCGTCTGGCAAGAAGGCAGTAGGTATCACTTTTAAAAGTCTTTGGTATGACCCTGTCGGCGATCGAACCCGCGACCTTCCGATCGTGAGGCGGACGCTCTCATCACTAGCCCATCACGCCGGTAAGTGTACAGTCATAACATCAGTGAGCTGAAAATAAATGATAGCGTGTTGCCAACCGCGTAATTTGCGTTGAATTAGATACTCTGAAAGTTATGTTAAAAAGATCACCTTTGTGTGTAGTACAGAATATCATCCCCAATACGAAATGCAAAACTATCATCCGGCCTTTTGTGGAAGAGTCATTTTTTGGCGATTAATTTTTGCTTGTCTGGTTTTGCGCTGTAGGAATAGTCTGAGGGAAATAGTCTTGATTGTATAATTAAATCCAGATTATGGTTTCAGTTTGATAAGCTTATTTTCAGTCTTTCATCAATATTATAATCATTTCAGATAAAAAAATATAACATAAAACCTACAACAATCGCTTCAAATGACATATTATGATTCACTGTTGAGCAGCGAGTAGACAACACATCACAATATACACTCCCTTCATTAAAGACGCTATATAACACTGTGGAAGACCCGTTTAAAAAGTTGTCAAACTTTGCTATCTGATATATCTGACAGTGTTTGAAATGACAAATAAACACCCTAGAACACAAAAGTTTGGACAGTTTGCGGTCACTAGTGCAATATGTGCAGATACAAATTAGCACATTAATTAATCTCGGCCGATAGGAAATTCTGCAACACAGCAGTCTATGGGGGAAACCGGGAATGGTCTCTCAATGATTTCCACTGTTTTAAAGCACTTAATGATCGTTTTAAACTGCAGTTTTTTCAGGGCTTCATTTTTAGACCGTATCAGACACGCTGGTAGCATGGGGAATCATGCAGCTCAGATTTTTTTTAAACTGAAAACATTGTTATACAATGCCTTTAAGTATTATATGGCAAATGCCCCCCCCCCCATCAATCTAAGTGATTAATTTCTCGAATGTGGACTCATTTTACATCATGCAATTTTCAGAGTAGGGGCCTATTGATAAATTATAAGCACATCTATCTAGAAACTACAACAGGTGAAAATTTCGTGTTTCTATCAAGTCTATAGATACTACCGTAATTTATAATGTTGCCTTTAGGTTCTGCGCCCAATGTCCTCTTCCAGATTGTATACTGTGTAGCTCTATAATTGTGGAGGACGAATACTCGGGGGGGGGGGAGAAAATGTCCAAAAACCTGAATTTCTCTTAAAATGAGTTTCTAGTTCCTATACTTTGCCAAATGTTTTTCAATATACAAGTGTATTTACACGTTACTAATTTACATATTTGTGTATCATCTAGTGAAAACTGAATACCTACTGATCAAAACTTAGAAGGTCAAAAGCACACACCAGTGCAGATGGACAATTTTCAAGCATTCTTTGCTACGGTTGGATTCTCCAAATTAGAAATTAGTAGGTGAAACTTACATCCGGTGTCTGAAACTAAGTTAACGTTTACAAAACAAAACTTGAGCAGCTATCGTTTATACTTCAAAAACTTTACAACAATTGTAAATCTGAAATTTTAAATACTGTATTTTTATGTACGAAAGTATAGTACGATCAAATGCGGGCAAAAATGGTTGTGTGTAAAAAAGCAGCCCTTAAAGAGCAGCCTACCAGTGAAGGGGCCCTGATAATCATTGGACCGAAGGGTTATATTCCACTTATTTCGTTCAAATATCAAAGAAGAAGGCTACGCTTTCTATCCATCACTTTTTATCCACCCAAATTTGTCACAAATTATTGACTCTTCTCCTCGAGATTGATTTCTATACTACCACAGATGGCGGCTAAAAATTCACCTCAAATATAAAACACTTCCCTTCCAATCCTTGCCCAGACGGCCGGTAATGATGTAGCGCTTTGATGAAAAGGTTAAATACACGTCCAACTCGTCCGTTTCATAATCCCCAAACTTGACGGCTAGTATTACTCCGCTCCCGCGACCGTGTTGCGCGGGAAAGGTTGATTTCTAAAAATGGGCATCATAATTTTTAATAACCCCGATATGCGTCACAAACCCCCAAACCCAGGGTGTTTGCAGAACCAAGCCCGCCTGCTACGAACCTATTATCGTGTTTACTCTTTGAGTGACTATAGATATCGGATGCCACTCATGATGATGGTTTTATAGCACTTTTATGTTCCGTCTGGCAGTGGCGGATACAGAAATTTGCGCTGCTATGGGGGCTACATTCAGTGAATTTCAATGTCAATTCAGCCAGGGTCCATCTTCTGCCCATAAAAAAAGGTGGCAGGGATGTCTTCTGTATAAAACCTGGGTTGTAAGGGAAAGATCTAGTTACAACTTGACGTAAGGTATGTGTTCCCTCTCTTTTCTGCAGTGGCGGCGGGGGGGGGGGGGCACATGCCCGGCTACGCCTCCCAGGATCCGCCAATATTTTGAAATAACAAGTTCGACTGTGAACGAAGAAGAATACGGAGGCAAAATAAAATTTACATCGAGTGGTAATGTATTTTTTCGGTGACTTCATCGTATTTTCTTTCGCAATACCTATTTTGATGGACATTGAAAGTTGATAAGCACAGTTAAAAAAAAATAAAATGAATGTTTCTCGTCGCAAGGAATAAATGTACTGGTAAAATCGTCCGAATGAAAACTAGTCCGATACTTTATTTGGAGAAGTAAATGAAACATTCAGTTTTGGCGTCTTGCTTTCTTTACCGAACCCCTTGTGAGATGTGAGGGACTATATAGATATTTTATTTAAAAAATATTCATGGGAGAAAACCCTTTAATGCCTCCCTCGTAGTGAAGTAAATACTTTGTAAGAGAAAGTTGGAAACACGCACTGAAATTATCAAATTCGTCTGATGTGGCAAGACATCTATAGTATCATCTGTCACATCAGCTTATCTGTCACATCAGCTTATCGGTAAAGTATCACAGAGAAATCAAAATTATGTTTAGTGAACAAGTTTAATCTCGAATTGACGGAAACCGTGATGAAACACAGCTCCTCGCAAAAGCTAAACAATGAAACTGACCAAGTGATCCATAAAAATACGATAAACTTATCAATAACCATTGCTACTATGAAATGAACAAAATGCCTGTCCTAATAATGGTGTAATTAATGCAATCTTAATCTCTAGATCCAATTAACCTGATCTGCATGTATTGGAATTATTCATGAATATGAAACTAGGCCTAATAAGGATAAGAAATAAATTCTCAGACTACGAACAAATAATCATCTCCTCGGGCTGCCTCGGTACCGTTCTAATACAGGTGATACAGGCTATATATATAATAGCCTACTTACATATAGCAATCGAGAGCTGGTTCATCCAACAGGAAAATAACATTTATTAATTTGAGTGAAACTCTGTCGGGAGGAGACGGGGCTGATCGAGTGATAGCTTACGGGTTTTCAAAACTAGGTTAAGCGAAGCCTCGCCCATTCTTTATGCGGAATAGGGAAAACTAGGGTGAGATAAAACTATAATAGAACTTTATTTGCATAATGCATGATTTTGTTTTATTGTTGTACCTTAAAGAGAATACACAGTACTGGTTGATGATGGAAAATCTTTCATCTAAATTTCACATTTCATCGGTTTCCAGGTGAGAGTATAATTATTACATTTGCATTATAATTTGGGACTGATTTACTTCATATGCAATAAAAAGTTGAGGAATTGGTAGTTTGAACAGGTGAAGTTTCCATTGGAAGTTCATCCTTCCAATTCTAAAGTGTGTATGTCAACAATTAACATTGTCCCACATATTGATTTCTGTGTTAGTACTTTGTCAGCAGTGGGATTTGTGTAGAAGATTTGTCAACAAGCAAGTATTCAGTTGTTTAAACTACTTATCTCTCCTGTATCATAAAGACATTTTCAGAATATCATCTGTTCACTGAAGGTTTGAAAGCAGTTGATATTAAAATCATGTTGTTCTGCAAGTACTCAATCTTATCTTCAACGTTAACGTTTTGTCCATTTGATTTATTTTTGATCATACAGTCCATTGCGTGTGTATACTTTATATACACCAACGAATCTATCTTTCCGTCTTTCCGTCTATCTATCCACCTCTCTATCTGATACTTTATCTCTATCTATCTCTATCTATCTATCTATCTATCTATCTATCTATCTATCTATCTATCTATCTATCTATCTATCTATCCATCCATGTATTTATCTATCTCTAGCTATCTTTGATCTATCAATCTATCTATCCATCTTTCTATCTATGACACTTGAAAGCCTTTATTTTTCTTAAAGACACAGGCTAACATTGTGGAGCTTCAAATAAAAAAAGTCACACTTTGCTATCTGAGCTATATAGTAGTGTTTGATGGACAAATAAACATTCTAGAATACAAAAGTTTGGAAATTTATGCTGCCACTGGCAAGATATGAATGAATTAACAATTAGTACTCGGGCGAAGTACAAAATAACCTAGATCTACACACAGTAAGTCTATGGGAGGATATGGGCAGGTAAATCCGGTCAACTTACCATTTTCACTTTTTTTTAAGCTTTAGATAATCATTTAAAATACAATTTTTTCAGGGTCTTCATTTTTAGACCTTATCAAAAACACTTATACCAATGAAGATTATGTAGCTCACATTTTCAAAGCTGGAAACATTGTTAAAATTCATCAAGGCCTTGCAAAATGATTCAGCACGGCAAAATTCCCATCTAATACTGAAGAAAACCCATTTTCACAAAGTTTTTTTGAAGGAGAAACAAACTAAACAAAAATGAATCTCCCCACCTCCTCACCCCCTACCCCCCCCCCCACAACGAAAACGACAACGACACTACAACAACTAAAATAAAAATTTGGGATTCAGTAAAGTCGAAACATAAATAGTTCCATTACTCTGTGTCATCTATTCCGCCAACTAAACTTGACCGAGTTGGACGGGCCTGTCCTTCGCGGCTGTCGACTCATTTCCCACCCATTCCACATGAACTGTTCCAGGGACAAATAAAACCAAAACGTTACGCATCTTTCTAATGCACCCGTGGTAATGGTTCTCTTTTCAAGCGAAACGGAACAAGAGGTCGAGCGAGGGTGCTGTGAAAGTTTGGATTACTGATCACGGGATGGCATATTTCTATTATTTATACCTTAATTATCGCACCTTACCTGCGGCGCCGAGAGCCTTGGCTTTTCCCCCGGTATCGGCTAGAACATCGTATATCTCCTCTTCTCAAATTTCCAAACAATACCGATACATACCAGAACAGACAACTGGTTCACAGAACAATCGTTTAAATAAATAAATAAATAAATCTTCCCTTTGTTTTGTACAGGATGCAACATCCTTTATCCATTAACCTTTCTCTTGACAAAAAAGACAGATTAATCAATAAGTTTGTATAATATCTATCTCCATAAAACCCTGATATTGATGGATAGCATGCGAGTGCGCCAGTATTATTTCTTTTATTTGGTAAGATTATTTCCATGCTACACATTAATGCATGGAAAATAAAAATACAATGATTGTGTGACAGAAGTACATTCTTCTCAGGCAGATTTAACATGCTAGTAAACCTGTATTGATGTCGTGACATGAACTGAGTTTTCCCATGTTATGTAATCATCCGAGTACAGTTGAAAAAAGTTCGCCAAAAAGTGTAAATTGTTTTTTTCGCAAACATTTTAGAATTTTGGCAAGAGCTTGTCTATCTGCTTGAACGATACAAAATCGGCAAAATCTTCCCCAATAAGATGTATCACTATCAAACGCGAGATGTCAACCCCATGTTTGCCTTTTCGTCTTCATTTTTAATTCATCGTTGTGATGGTCTAGTGGTAAGAGCGTCCGCCTCACATCCCGAAGGTCGCGAGTTCGAGCCTCGACCGGATCATACCAAAGACTTTTTTCCAGCCAGGCGCTCGTCATTCTTGAACAGAGAAGGGTAATAACATTTACGTTACGCAGGCCTGCTGGGAGAGCAGTCTATTTGACTGAAATGGCTACCCTGGGTAAATAAGATGTTATTATTATTTTATATATTTTTATTATTATTATTATTATTATTATCATTATTATTATTATTATTATTATTATTATTATTATTATTATTATTATTATTATTATTATTATTATTATTATTATTATTATTATTATTATTATTATTATTATTATTAAATGCGACTAATTTAGGAGAGACTTTACGATGTGCACTCATCAGTGTATGGCGCCCAAATGAATAGACTACGGCTTCCTAAGAAAATAATTTAATCAATCATTTATTATCGCTGTAAATGAATTCAAATGAATGTAAAGAATATATAAATATTGTTAAAAAATGACCATAAATCCACTTTTATCATAATTACAGTTTTATTTAACCATAATAAAAGATGTACATGCACTAGTTTGTCTGGGTTTAAACAATTAGTAAACAGCCAGTAAACACATAAAATTTGGTATATGAAAATTGCAAGCATTTCGATATCACACCTGTGGTTAATCTTTGCCTTATACTGAAACCCTACACACAAAAAACAACAATAACAACAGAACCCTCACGCTCAACACAATTCTTTAAAAATAATGTTGTAATTTGTCAACGAACAAACAAACAAACAGACACATACACACACAAACAAACAAACAAAACAACAGACTGCAAGACAGTAAAAAAAAAATCTGCCCTTAATATCATCCTTGATCCCATGCATGTCCTCAGTCCCCAGTCCAATTTTAGCACCTATAGTACAGTCTCAAAAACAGTTCCAGATTGACCTGCGCCATTTTTGCATGATCCGGTGCGTAATATATATTTACCTAGACGGCAGAGGCTCACCTCTGTAATTAGTCATCTGCCAAAGTGATAATGAAGAAGCGCCGGATAGACGGGTCATTCATAACTGTTAGATGCCGTTTTGGAAAAGTGATATATTTCCAGCGCTATACGATCCGGTAATGTGAGCATTGGGCGCAAAGTGGCGTGAAAATTGGAAATTAGGTGTCTCTGTACTGTTGATATACTGAGAGAGGGAGAAGAAAGAGGTGAAGATAAGAGGAGGAAGGGGGTGCTAGCCGTCTGGTATAGCTAAAGAGAAAGGTTAATAAACTGTATTTGAATTCTTTAGTCTGAAAAGAGAATAAAGAGCAAGAACAATATCACAAATATAGATTGTTTACGCGGTTGTGAATATGCAATGTACTTCAATGCGTATTTTTAGTCTGTGTTTGTCTTCGGTTATACGTTTGTCTTATTTTTTTATGCCAATGACTTTTATGTGGATTTTGGCGCCTAAAAAGCTTGTTGCAGAAACAGAACCTATAACATCTCTGTACCTAATGGCACAGTCACACCTTGACGATTTAGCCAACGTATGCCTGACGTATCAAATTAGGGGTAAAACGCTGGCATACGCTGAACTTAAATTTTTTTTTCAGATTTGCACTTTTGGACGTATACATAGCGTGCTCATAACGAGTTGGACTTACGCATAACGTATAACTTATATGGAACGTTTCGATAAGTTATCGATAACTTATACCAACGAATGCTTGTCGTGTTGCCGACGATCACAACTTATGCGCAAAGATACTCTAACTTACCCATATAGCGTGGGGTAGCGTATCGCCGACGATCACTTGTAGCAGCCATTAAAATACAAACACTCGATCACAAACTAAATGTTTTCCTCCCACCCAAGAGTAAAACAACATATAATCTGAGAAATAGCAAACTCCTGTGTCTTCCTATAGATGTAAAACTAATAGAATAGTTTTATCCCGTGGTGTTTTTATAAGTTACAATAAGCGTAATATTGTGTATGCTTTCCACTATCCTATATTTCTTTTGTATCTTCCAATTTCCCCCTTTTCATTCTCCCTCACCCGCTCTTTCTCCAAACTTTCGTTTCTGACATTTTTGTTGTCATTATTTTCTTTGGAAAGCAATTCTGTTAACGGTAATAAGAATGATGTTAATTCATATGTTGAATTTGATTTAAATTGAATCATTTGTTAACAGATTGGTTATAATTAACTTTGATCACGTGTCTTGCAAGCATTTAGATAGTACCCAAAAATAGTGCATCATCATCATCATCATCATCATCATCATCATAATAATAATAATAATAATAATAATAATAATAATAATAATAATAATAATAATAATAATAATAATAATAATAGTAATATAATATTAATAATAATAAAACAAAATACTACTACTACTACTACTACTTCTATTACTACTACTACTACTACTATTACTACTACTACTACTACTACTACTACTACTAACAATAATAATAATGCGTTGCTTTTACATAGTGAATTTTACGTCACCATTATTTCACCATTATTATTATCA
>JZLH01S0628090.1:7143-18077 GCA_001188425.1 Eucidaris tribuloides | reverse complement strand
AAATTCCTATTCAATGACTTAAAACAGCACTTTTATATGCACTTTGCCCATTTAAAAGACCCATAAAAAATATTGGGGAACTGTACTCTTGCACAGTTTCGTCCTACATATACACTACGTACATGTGTATTGGTTACATCCGGGTTTTGCTGTGGTAAAAAAAAAAAATCAAAAAAAAATAAAAAGCGACAGACCGACCCAGTTTTTAAAATTTCCCTCTGGAGAGCAACATAATTTTTTTTTAGGCCTTATTGTTGTGAATTTAAACTCTACTAGGGTGTCATTAAACTTGTTAAGGAGAAGCTTCACCAGTACATTCAATAAAATAAGAACATTGTTGAAAATTCAACATTTATAGTTAAGCCATTCAAGAGATATAATTATGAGAGGAAGGATTGAATAAACCTGTGTCACCCTTTGCAGATGGCAATTCAGCTTCAATTTGTGGTGCAATGGCAGCAAAATTAAATTGTAAATATAAATGTTCAGAAATTTTCATATTTATTTTCTTGTGCTATTAACTTAAAAAATGACAAAGAACCTTTTGAAAGGAAACAAGTTCATTTTAGCCCTTACACATTCTTGAAAATTTGAAAAAAATTATTAATTTCAATGGCGAGTTGATAGTCTATATTACCCACAGTGTGTCACGCAAAACTGTCATCTAAAGAGGACAACATTCAGATACATATTTTTGAGAAAAAAAAATCATTTCTTGAATGGCTAATCAAGTATGTTCAAACTTTTATTAGTAGATTACAACAACAACAAAGAAATGTTCCAGATTCAGTGAAACGATATAAATGGCTGGGAAATTGAACCTTTCATCTCTGTAGGCAATCGGGTCATAGTGTAATTGTTGGTACTGTAAATACCTTGGCGTAAAGTTGATTTGTGTTTTCTATTCATGAGCTAATTGAAAATGCAGTTAACTCTGCATAAGTAAAAAAAATCATCTTTTAGAAGTCTAAGGCCCAATCCTGGCCCGTAGTCTTTGCTTTCTTCTGTTTTGGACCTCGCGTTATTCTTAGTCAAATTTTGCCCAAGTCAAAGCTATTTCTTTGGTCTCTGCAGATTCAACTTATGCTGACTATCATTGTAGTTCAGCATCGCAATGTTTTTCTGGACTTTTTTTTTCATTTACTTGAAGTAGATGTACATAATGTTGTATCTGTGCATTTTTGGGGTAAGAAATCAAATTAATGATTTTACATGTACCAACAGAAGCATTCAAGTTTGTGACATTTATGGATGTCAAGATTTTACCATAAGTTGTAGGGACAGTGATTTTCCATTTACCGGTAAATCAAAACAGAAAATCTGTTTGATTCTGTACTTTTCGTGTGAAAATTCGTGAAATTACACTTTGCAAACGGAATTCCTATTTTTATTGTGTACATTTTTCTATGACAAAATATCAAGTTGAAATGGAATTACAGGTTTTCAGAAACGGATAAGACCATTTTTTTTAAACGGAAAATCACTGTCTCTAAAGTTGGCATCAGAAAAGGAGTGAATACAGCCAAGTAATGGGCTATTCTGAACTTGTGATATAGTTAAAGGGTAAAAGAATTGTTGAATTTATGTTCTCATGCCTGGAATGGCTTGTGATCAATAGGCTGTGTACCATTACTGTCATTAAATACAATACATATCGACTGACCCTGTTCATAATTTGTACTTTTTCTTGTTCAACAAAGATTAAATATGCTTTGTTCAATGAAGCATAAGCAGTTCTTTTGATGAAGTACAGTGTAATTCATCATTCGACAAAGCTGAAACAGTAACGTGTACAGTTACTTTGTTCAATGAAGCAAATAAATTGGAAGTTATCACGTGACGAGTGACCTCACTAGTAAGTTGCTATGCAAGGTCACGAGGTCGGAACTGTTTATTGCCCCATGCGCTGTTTCGTACATGTAATTGTTTTGTTCACTTCATAATACATGTAGTATTATAAGCTTACATGTAATTTGACCTTCGTTAAATGTGAAGGCACTCTACCTTCGTTGGACCTTCATTCAGTGCAATGTGAATGATGCTTCGTTAGTTAATGAAGTTAAACTAATCTTTGTCGAATGAAGAATGGTCATAATCTGAACACTGAACAGAGTCCAAAGTCTACAAAAACGTGAAAGCCATCTCAAACTCAGGAAAACAACAACAACAACAAAATTATACTTCACATTTTGGCAAATTACAACATGGAATGTAAAAATCACATTGACACATGATAATGTTTCTTTTCAAACTTGAGAAGTGCAGAATATTGAAAAAAATATATATCATGTATGTACATGTACCACAACCTTGAGTTCCGGCCATTTATTTTTTGCTCTAAAGTTTGGGGGGGGGGGGGTTTAAGGTATGTAAAGGTAGAGTCTTTACAATTTAACCTATGGAGAATATTATGTTCAGGGTAGGAAATAATTTTTATCTTTTGAGGGCGATTTTTATTAGAGCCTTGGGGCTATTTTTGATTTTGATTTTTTTTTTTGGGGGGGGGCTATTTTTCTACCACTTTTTTGTTGCACATCAGAATTTGAAGAATGCAATGAAAGATTGCCGATGTTTTAGCCAGTGCTTCACCCATAAGAGCAACCATTTAATTCATTTTTGTTTCAATGCCATAATAAAAAACAAAACATGAAATTTTTCATCTCAAATGTGAGGGCGATTCTGAAGGAAATGGTCGCCCCAAAGAATTGGGTTTGGGGGATTTTAGGGGGCGATTTGGGCTTTGCCAAGGGCTAAATCGCCCGTCGCCCTGGGGGTAGATTCACGAAACCGACCTAGGCACCATCTAACGGTGGGTGGATGTTGGGCTGAACTTAGGCCGAACGTTCACGAAACTTGACTTCCAACTCTAAGCTCCAGGCTCTAACTTGATCAACATAGTATACGGAAACTATCGTTCAAAGAATCTCAATTCTAGACCCTGTTTCACCGGTGATCATTCGCCGCATATTTTCATTATTTTCGAAATGCTTTCATGATGTGCAAAATCTCATAGACTAAAATTTGGCAAATACACGTTATTTTACTAATGAGCCCCGCCCAAACCAAATGTGTATATTTTCGAAATAATGAATTAGCTCAATGGTTTATCCTGCTCAATCAATATAAAATTACCCCGGATTTCATAGTCTAACCTTTCATACCTCTTTATTTCCTTTATAAAGAAGTGTATATTGCTTCTGAAATTGTTTGAATCGTGTCTGTTCATCTTTGAACTAACTAATATTTAACAGAAGCAAGTTTGTGCTTTTATTACAAAATTAAGTATAATTACGGATTATTAACATCAAATTACAAAGAGAATACATGTGGAAATTTTAGATGCGCCCTGCAATGATAGGATGGTATCATTAATCATGCAGCATGTGCACGAAGCTGAGGTATTTACAGGTGTATGTTCATTGTAGTCTCAGACATTTGTTAAGCATGCACTCTATAAATATTAATGATCGTCAATAACAATTACATTCATGCTTGACACATGCGCACACCGCGATCTTGTCGGTGAACCGTGGGAGAGAACAATAGTTACAGCTGCTTCTCAGCAGACCCAGCATTCAGAGCTCGTCTTAGAGTTAATGATCCCAACTTGTGTTTCGAGATTCGTAACCAAACCTAAATATGGCCGCTAGGATCATTGATCCCTGTTGCCATAGTAATTGTAGTTGGTCCCGTTTTGTGAATCGGGCCCCAGGGTTATTTCCTACTCTGGCTATATTACTCTCTTGTCCCTATACACTGTGTTTCACTGAAAACTATACAAAAGACAAATGTACAAAACATATGGTGTGTATTCTATGCTGTATCATTCATGTTTATTCCTGGAAATGCTTTTAATAAAGACAAATGCCGACAATTGAATGGTGTAATTTCTGTATTATATAAAAAGTTTATTAATTGGTTTTTAACCATGCTCTTACGTCAACATTTTTCATTGATTGCATCAGAAGTCATAGTACAGTGCACTCTCATTATAAAGAAGTCCTTGGGACCCATGAAATTGTTTCATTATAAAGAAATTTCTTTATATCAGGGTTGCAAAAACAACAGAGTACAAAAGAAATCTAAGATATGGGACCAGAGATTTTACTTCTTTATAATGAAATTTCGTTATATCATTGTTCTTTATAACGTAAGTGCACTGTATCACAATTTATATAGAACCGAAGTGATAACTGGTTCAGAAATATATGTGGACAATAGTTGAATCAGTGCAACTGTGGCTCTTATATTGGTGGTAACTGGTGGTAACAACCAGCTGCAACACACTGCTGTACCTGGTTCAGCTATTGTCCATACACATTTCTGAACCAGTGTGATGTCACACTTTAGTATCTTATAATGCTCCAAATAGGTCTTACAAACAATTCATTCATTGCACACATTGTATTTTTATCCAATACAGTACTGAACCAACTGTCAGATTGTGGAAGGCAGGTTACCATGCCTCTCTTACATTTTATTTCATTTAAAGGCAAGGTTTACCGTGACGTCAAGTTGGTTTTAATAAAAGCAGAAAAATTACAGAAACGTATCAACGAATGAAAGTTTGGCGAAATCCAACAAAGAATAGCAGAGTTATGAAGTTTCAATTTTGTGACATCATATGCAAGCAGCTCCCCTTATGTTGTATATAAAATTCCATAAATTGTCATTTTTTTTATTTTATGGTTCATGATAATTGAATGGGGTTTTTTTCACAGAAGCCTGTATAAAATAATGTTTCTGAATTAAATGCACAGGTAAAATAATTTTCAAATTTCTGAGAAAACTGCACTTTATGGAATTTATATCACGACATATGGGGAGCTGCTCGCATGTGACCTCACAAATTTAAAACTTTAAAATTCCATAACTCTGTTATTCTTTGATGGATTTTCGTCAAACCTTCATTAATATGTTTCTCTTGTTTTTCTGCTTTTATTAAAACCAACTTGACGTCAGGGTGAATCTTGCCTTTAACATTGAGACAAAATTTTACTGGTGCTGTGGTTAAAGTGATAGCCTAACATTGTTAAAATGGCAAAAAAAACCCCCAACAACAACACACATTTAGGTGCTTGAAAATGGTTTGAATATGTGAGTCATTGTTTAAAAATTTCAATATGTAGAGCCTGATATGCAAACTGAATGTTCATGAAAATAGGAAGCGTACTTGAAATGCAAAAAAAAATAACTTTTCATAACGGCCAAGCTGCCAATTCAAACATTCAACAGCAAGTTTCAGGGTGCCATCGTGAGATCGCATGACTGTTTGTGTTGAATTGTCAATGCATGTATAATGAATTTTTTATGTTTTTTATTAACAATTGGCTAGCCATTTGCACCAAATATGGCGCATAATGAAATGTGTGATCGTACGGTTCTGTTGAGAAATCCATACACACATATACTGGTACTTTAAGCAGAATCCAGATCAGAAAAGAACTTAAAGGCAGTGGATCTCATTTGCAAACATCCCCGCAGACCAGGAAAAGATAATCCACGCCCTTAGGCTATTGATGAAGGGCATGTCTGTGAAATCTGGGGGTCAGTGATTGCCTAGAATTTGAATAATGTAAAAGAAAAACAATAGCCTTTAGTGTATGTTCTATGGTAGGATTTTTTTTCTCGCGAGAAAAAAATTCAAATCTGAGTCTAACGGTCACTATAATTCCACTAAAACCGAGTTTCTAGCTCCTATATTTTGCTAAAGGTTGCTAGATGGCATTTTCTTCTAAATGACAATGGGCCGTATGCATAAAAAATAGTAATTGCTTTTTCTAGCCTTTTGCTTGAATCCATACGCATAAAAATTATTAGGAATTGCTTGCAAGCACAGATTCTTGCTTGCCTGCAAAAACATTTTGAAACAAAGGTTGTTCTTGACAACCTGATAGTTTGCCTGAAGTTTGCAGGTTTGTCTGGTATGACAAAAACAAGAATATGCAAATTGATTCCAACCATCATACACTCCAGAAATATCAATAGAATCGTTCCTTGATGGTCATATAAAGAGCATCCATAAATTTGTATACATTAGTGAAGTTATCTTTTGTAACTCCCATGACAGGAAATGCTTCTCCTTTCACACGAAACCCGCCTTTGTGCTCCCATGAAAGTAATGGACCGTATATATTAAAACACTTGCCAACGTCCTTCTAGGCAAAGATGGATTTTAGGCTATTGCTATTTTTCGTATGCATAACATTTTGCTTGAGTTAAACCGTTTTCTTGCAATTTTCCACAACCATACAATAGCAACGTCACGGCGGTGCGAACAACAACAAAGGCCGGATCCGCACGAGTCGAATACGTATGGGAAGAAGCCTCCCATCTTCACAATTCGCGGTCAACGTAGATAAATACACTTTGAAAGACGCAACGTACCTCCAGGATTGATTTAAATCTTTAACCCCCTTCCTGAAATATTTTCCCCCAATTTTTTCTTGATACAGCAGAAAAAGTATTTCTTGATTTATTCTCCTTTTGTGCAGCTTTGGTTTGGTCTAAATACGAGCATGGGCATGTTTTAAACTCGAATGTCATAATTAAGCAAAAGCGCTCAAGCTGGTATTGAGGAGCTTGAAAAAACCCAAGGAAATTCTTGTCAGAACAAGGAAAGGGTTCTTTTTATGCATACGTTTTTAAGTAATTTCTTTCACCTGTTGCATGAGCTTCATTACGCTTGACGACCAATTGCTGGTGCTTGAAGCACTTCCTTACAAGTAATTACTACTTTTTATGCATACGGCCCATTGTATTTGCACAATGTTAATTTTTAGGCATGCAAAAGAGATCCCCTGCCTTTAAAATATAAAATTGAGGGTTTTAGGACTTGTAGAGGATGAAATAACCAGGCTGTTGCCATAGTTTTCTTTTCTGCTTATTGTCGAGACAGAAAGACAAATCAATATACATGTATTGCCATGCCGCCATTACCGGTATGCCTAAAACATCACTGTTGAGTGTTAACATAAGAGTCACCATAATACAGCATGTTGTCATCGGCACTAAATTTTACTTTACAATTAATGAACAAATAAACATTCTTAAAGGGCAAGTTGAATTGATTGGGGAAAATAAAAATGCCTCTAGAACTTAAAATGGTACAGAAGATATACCAGTCTATTAACACCAGCTGGAGTGTATCTTCTTGCTGGAAGAATTTTTCATGATTTTTTTTTTTTTACTTCGCGGAGGATCAAGCGATGAACACTCAGTACTGAATTCTCTTGAGTCCGCAGGGAAATTAATCCTATTAGAAGAGCTATGCAACAAATTGTCCTGTCATGAGAGCTACTGGTGGTAGTACCTTTTAAAATGAGTCAACTATTGACTATTAAATTTTCACAGATAGATCCTTGATAGTTCCTGGATTCTAGCGATAGCTTGTTACCCAATTGAGGTCTACCCCCAATCATGTCATGTTCAACTCAATGCCACCACAGAAAGGGCAGTTGAAGCACTTGTTTATATTTTGATTTAAATCACTTAAAACTAAGAAAATGCACCTGACATAAATGTTTATGAACAGAAACAAAGAGAATGAGCACTTCATTACTTTTGTTTATTTTAAGAAAATATACCATTGCGACTTTCCCTTGAAAACAATACTACCCATGTCTCAATATTTTTGCTGATGAACAGAAAACAATATTGTAAGAACCAATCAGATCAATATTTAAAACTAATTGTAATACAATTACCAGATGAAATTTCCTACTCTAAAGAAAGAGAAAGTAGAAACACCAAAATGCCATTACAACATTGATTACATTATATACCATAACATATTAAAATTGTTTTTATTTGGCACTTTGGACCAAATTCACTTGCATATTGTGTAATATATTCACATTAACATCATTATGCATACATACAAACTTCATAAATGAAGATGTAGTTTTTTTTTTTTGGGGGGGGGCGGGTTGGTGGCTTAGTGATCGAATAGTTTCAAAACCAGTTGTATGTTTTTTGCTTTTAGCATTATTTACAAAATTTCATATTGAATTGATTTAATTTGATTACTTGATTACATATCTTTGGTATACACATATATCATTACAACGCTACAATGTACAAGAAGAAGACAAGCATACAGGTTTATTTTTATCAAAACATTTGCTCTTTAAATCTTGTCTATGGTTATTTTATCAAAATACATTCAACGACAATATGCTTATAACTGAACATGAAGCCACTTTAAAGGTAGATTACTGTAATCATTGTACACTAAATTAAATACAAGAGGTAATATGATCACCATTTTTTGGGGGGTCCATGAGGAGTGGAGTGTGGGATGTGGTTGTACTATGAGGTTGAATTTATGCAATCCATAGTAAATTAGGCCTGATTCTTACTTGCACAGAATGCTACACCTGATACAATCATTCAAAGAGTCAAAACAGCAACATCTTCCATGATGAAAAATGATGGCATACATTATGAAATTTGGGTTATTGCAGATGCCGATTTTGAAATAAAAAGAACATGTATATGGGCTGCTTCTTTAAGTACAGCACAGATGTACACCAGTAATTTACATATCAGTGTCAAAAACAGCAAAACAATCACACATGAGACAGAGTTGTTTTCTTATGAAACAAAATATGTGCATATATTGTAAAGGGTGTCCACGACAACAAATGTTTGACATAGAATAGAATTAATTTTCACAGGCAGTTCATGGACATTGGTTTTGAGATGAGTATAACACAACCACATAGTAGTTTAGGGTGTCAATTTGATACCAACAACATGCACATTCAGGATCTGTTTTGAAAGTCCATTTACAAGCATGACATATAATCCAAAGTACAAGATCCGTGCCTGGGATAAAGAACAGAGTGACACATCCTGGTTCTCTTCACCTTACCTAGAGACACTGAATTTCCATTTCAAAAAATGGTCTTTTCTGTTTCTGAAAACCTGTAATTCGGTTTCAACTTGATATGAAAATGGAAATTCCATTTTGTCATAGAAAATTTACACAACGAAAACATGAATTCTGTTTTGCAAAGGTGAATTCTACGAATATTCACATGAAAAGTAAAGAACCAAGTGGATTTTCCATTTTGATTTACCGGTTAACAGAAAATCAGTGTCCCTAAAACTTTCCTCCATGAAAAAAAAAATATAAGAACTTGAGCAATTAATAATTTGTGTATACGCACCATCTGGATTAGTAGTTTAAAATCATATTGTTTTGCACTCGACACATGTCTCTGACCTTCTGTTTGCTCTTAAAATTGTTTTGCATGATAAGACACTGAGGCCGGTGCTGCATCACTATTTGAGGACAAAACTCATTCTCAAGTAACCAGGTTGCTGTCACCGAGTAACCCACTAGCTACAGGAACCAGATGTGCCATGTAGTAACTCTATGGGAATGACAGAATCTTGGAGGCAACGGGTTACAGTGTACCAATACCCTGGACAATTTGTTTGCTACATATCGTCGCTGAATTCACGAAGTGGCATGCGCGACCGAAGATGCACGAAATCACTTTTCGATTAAAATGCGATTAAAGATTTTATCAGTCTTTCAACTGCCCATTGCGATTTGTTATGAAATTAAGCTGCATGATTCAAGCAAAGATAGAAAGCCAAGAATCTACTCTTGCCTTACATGTCGAATTGTCCTTAAACTAAGTTCAAATTTTAACACAGTAAAGCTTCAAACGCAGGTGTCGTTTTGTAGAAAATGTTGCTTCAGCATAGGAAGAATCCACGAAGTGGCACTTCGTGTAGAAAGCAAGTACGATTTTGCGCGCATGAACCGGCACAAGCGCTCGTGTCGCGCTGTGTTGTCGCGCGCGCAAGAGAAAAAAATTTACGAACCGGCACAAGGGCGTGCGCGCCGTTGAGTTTTATGTACAGAAATGAATGGCGCGTTACGGCGCGCGCGCTTGTGCCAGTTCGTGGAATGTTTTTTACTGTAGATTTTCAGGCACGTGTCTGTTTTGCACCTTAATTATCTTTTTAATTAGAGAGAATTGGGTTCTAAAATTTTGTGAAATGAAAGACCATCGCTAGAGAATGACAAAAATGAAAATAACTCAAATTTGACTTTGGACGCAATTTTGGATTTTTGTGCCACTTCGTGAATTCAGCGACGATATGTAGAATATATATGTGGCATGCCCTCTGCAAAGTATTAGCACTTGTGATCACTCCGATTTTTGTTTATTGGGTTTGAATGTAAATTTCAAACAGTAGGTAAATACAAAAACGAATTGTAATAGATTAGTTAGTCAATCAACCGATTCTATTTCTCGATCAATCACACTATCGATCATTTGTCCGCGTACGTCTTGATCATTAACACACACACCCAGTGTATCGATCAATATCGGTACTGAACGTTGATAGCTAAGCAAAAACGTATGCATATAGCCAGAACGCGCATGCATAGAAATCGGTGCTTACGGAGCAGAACTTAAACGCGTGGAGCACCAGTGCCGGAATACTGTACACATCATGATCTGATTTATCAAAATATGGATCTTTTCACGGGCTAAGACAAATGAATTGTGGTTATTTGTAGTGGATTCTAGTTGTACACAAATTTTTGGGGGGGGTATTGGTACACTTTAATACTGTACAGTGTTCATTACACATGTACAATGGTAGAAGGCCTACAAATGAATGCAAATTTCACTCACATTCTTTGGATGGATGTTTTGTACAGCATGCTGGTTGAACTCATCAATGATATGCTAGAAATGCACCAATTTTGTATTACATGTTGCATAACATCAGAGTCCAATAATAATAATAATAATAATAATAATGACATTTTATAATGCGCTAAAATCCACCTATCAATGCAGGTGCTCATAGCGCAGTAACATATAAGTACAGAGGAGAACGTGACACATTTACAAAAGAAAATAAATAGAAGGATAATCGCGATTAAAATGCATTTTTCATGA
>JZLH01S0628089.1:59853-70037 GCA_001188425.1 Eucidaris tribuloides | reverse complement strand
ATAGAGTTTGCGAGACCTCAGGTGAGCGTCGTGCCCCCCAGGGCTCTTGTTTGAGAAATGCTGTAGACTAAGGAACCAGCTAATTATGTTAAGCACAATGCAAAATGCAACACACCGAGTTCCCTCCTGTACTGTGTTATGTAGTGCCATCTAGTGTTCAAAATATTTCCTTCAGTAATGGGTTGAGACTATATTGGTGTAGATTCGGCAGGCTCACTAAGCTTGGAAATCTCGATAGCTGACTTAATTTTCCAAGTTTCGTTTGATGGAATAAACCTTATTTCCAATCTAATTATAAAAAAGATGATAAAAATAGCTTTGAAAATATTTCCTCCAACAAGATTCGAACCAAGGATCTTCAGATATGAAGACTGCCTCTTTAACCACAGAGCTAGCTGCGATTCGGTGACAAGCATTGGTAATTTTGTGATCTTTTTGTATGTAACCAAGTTGTTCCATATTAATGAGCCATACGTCATCAGCCGAACGAGATTTAATATGAATGACCCTGCCGAGGCTACGCCAATATACTCTCATCCTCAGTAATGATGTTGATGTTGTGCCAGTAAACAGAAAGAGACAAACTGACAGAAAGTGGAGAAAAAAATGATGCTGAAGTTGTTCTCTTTATACTCTTTTGGGTTGTACAAGATTATGTCAGAAAACGTTTTGCTCAAGAAGAGTTTTAAACCATTCAGAAGCTCACTACAAACATAAAATGATATAAAAACATGTATTATTCAGATCGCCAAAGAAACCTGTGCTCAGAACAGGTTTCATTTGGAGTAAAATGGACAGCTTTTTCACACCTGTGTTGGAAAAACAATATCTTTATGTGTTTTCTCCTCACTGCAAACAGTTTGTGAGAGGTTTATTAGTCAATGTAAATGCATATTTTTATGCCTCCGCAACGAAGTTGCCGGAGGCATTATGTTTTCAGGCTGTCCGTCTGTCTGTCCATTACCAGTTCTCGTTACCGCGATAACTTAAGAACCACTGATCGGGTTTTGATGTAACTAGGACCAAGTGTGTACTTGTGCAACAATAAACTGATTAGATTTTTGGACCTGAAATTTCAAAGGTCAAAGGTCACCGGGCCTAAAATATGTCTGATTTGGGCTCATTACCACAATAACTTGAGAGCGGCCGGTTGGGTTTTGATGTAACTTGGGTGAAGTATGTATTATGAAGCAACAAGGAACTGATTAGATTTTGGGGTTGAATGGTCAAAGGTCACAGGGCCAGCACATGTCTGATTTGGGCTCGTTACCATGATAACTTAAGAATGCCGTGTTGCATTTTGATGTACATGTAACTTGGGTGAAGTATGTACTGTATTATAAGGCACTAACAAACGAATCAGATTTCAAGGTTAATAAGTCAAAGGTCGAAGGTCACAAGGCTCCATACTTAGTGTCTTTACCACAATAACGTGAGAACGGCTTATCGGATATTGATGTACATGTAACTTGGGTGAAGTGTAATAAGGCGCCAATGAACTGATCAGATTTGGGGTTGAAAGGTCAAAGGTCACAAAGCCCCATACTTGGTGTCATTACCACGATAACCTGAGAGTGGCTTATCAGATATTGATCAATGTAATTTTGGTGAAGTATGTATTATGGGGCATGCCCTGTACATTTCAAGTTTGGAATTGGACGGGGGTGCGGAGGCATACCCCAACGGCTGAACGCCGCTGAGTTGCTCTAGTTCAAAACCTATTTGCTTACCAGAAATGCTATTTAGACCATATTTGCCCCAAATACCCATTTAGTCACTTGCATAAATTAATATCCAAGAGAGAGGGGGGGGGGGGGGGCTACTGCCTTACAATGTGTACACTTGCCCATGTGCAAAACCCGTAAAAAGGATTGTTTTTCATGGTCGTATGGTGTACGCGCGTACAGTGAAAAGGGTATCAAAATTGCCAAAATCAGGTAAAGAGGGTATACTTTTAACAAAAGGTTTACTTGAAAAGGGTATTTATTCGGACCTGAGCTATGGTCTACTTGTTAAGAGTATTCTGAGATCAAAGTATAGTTCACTTGTTTAGGGTCTATTTTGAAAGTCCATACACGCACATGGTGTACACCTTGTTGTAATGACAGTGCCCTCCTCCCCCCCCCCCACCCCACCCGTGCATTAATGATGGAAATCTTTGTTGCTCTTTACTTTGTGAGTTTACATTTTAAGTCAATATTGTTCACAAATTTGCTCAGTGTCCACTGGGTTTGATATCCAGAGGTTGTTGGTTCAAATCCCATTTCTGCCAAAATGTCTTTGCTGCCTTCATCATAATTATAATAATAATAGTCCATTCTTATATATCGCATAATACCTAAGTAAATAATTAAATACCAATAATAGTAATCCAGGTTTTAATTCCGGTTTAGAACCCTACTACGGGGTTGGTCGGATTCACCTTGCACTCACAGAAATTGCGCTTACCCCCTCCCTCCTCTTTATTCTGGGCATCCTCCTCCCTTAATCCAACCCTCCTACTTATTATAGTAATAACAAATTGCAAACATAGCATACTTTTGTATTTGTCTCTAGAAACAGAGAGAAAGCCTTAAGGGCCAAAATTCATGTCATTTTGGTCACTTTAGGGTCGAATGTGTTTCCTTAATCCAATAAGCAATACTGAAGATGATATTCATCAAGCTCCAAGGGGGCCATTGCCATTACAAGGTGTACCCCATGCGTGTGTGAAGAAACGCGTAAAAAGGATTGGTTTTCACAGTCGGGCGATGTATGTACGTACAGTAAAAAGGGTATCAAATCGCCTAAATCAGGAAAACAGGGTATATTCGTAACAGAAGATTTACTTTAGAAGGGTATCTTTTCAGACTTGAGTACTCATTTATGGTATTCAATAGAAGGTTAACTTTCAAAGTGTATCTTTTCTGATTTGAATACTTGTTTAGGTTATTCTGAGATCGACAGATAATTACTTCTTTAGGGTCTATTTTGAAAGTCCATACACGCGCATGGTGTACACCTTATAATGGCAGTCGCCCCCCCCCCCCCTCCCCCTCCTCGCGGCTGGAGCTCATCATAGTTGATCTGTTTCAGTTCTAATGTTGTTGAGTCTGGGTGCCAAATTACCACAGCTTTTGAAATTGCAAACTATATTTGCAATAATGATACAATTTTGATATGTGATGTGCATTAAACTAATATTTTTTTAACAATAATAGTACAAATTTGTTAGTCATTCTATGAGAATTTTACATATAAGTCATAAAATGTTTTATGTAAATGTACTGCATATGTTATTATAGATCTGTTTATTTCTTACAAATGCATAAATTCTGATGAAATAAAGACATAGAATGTTATATATAATAATTTTAGTGATAGCTTGTATTTTATATCAATAAGTCTTGAGACTGAATACTTACTTTTGCATGAATTGTTTCTATAGCATCTTCATAATTTTCCCCACCCCCCCCCCCAAAAAAAACGATGAATATCATCTTGTGTGTTTACATGAGGGTGGTCTGTGTGTGTATATGTGTGTCCTTGTGCGTGTGTATGTCAGTGTGTCTATATGTCTTTGTGTGTGTGTGTCCTCGTGTGCGTGTATATGTGTGTCCTCGTGTGTGTATGTCAGTGTGTCTTTGTGTGTCCTTGTGTGTGTGTGTATGTGTGTGTCCTCATGTGTGTATGTCAGTGTGTCTGTGTGTGTATATGTGTGTCCTCGTGTGCGTATGTCAGTGTGTCTGTGTGTATATGTGTGTCCTCGTGTGTGTATGTCTGTGTGTCTTAGTGTGTGTGCGTGTGTGTGTGTGTGTGTGTGTGTGTGTGTGTGTGTGTATGTGTGTGTGTGTGTGTGTGCGTGTCCTCGTTTGCATAGTGTGCTACATTGTGGGGTTATTTTACGTTGTGTAATTAACCGCACTATGTCGACATTGTGGGTTACATACAAGTGGGATTGACATACAAAATGCACACTGAACACTGGGGTTATTTACAGATGCTGTTGCATTATTTTCGTTTCTTCGACAGTGAGGCCCATTTTGTCATTATTTCCAAATGAATATGCGTAATGAGAGTGCAGCACAAAAGGCAACTAATATACAATCTTAATTCATAGTTCCGCACTCTTTGACTAGAAAGATAAATACCCCTGTTTTTTAACGTTTGCCGTCCCCTCTTCCGTGATCAGGCTGTTATGTTTGTGTTACTTTGTGCACTATCTTGTGACATTTGCACACTTCCTGGTTTCACACAGATACAGATACATTAGTCCATTTTCCAGCAAAAAATATTTTCCATCCAGGTAAACAAAATCTCAATAATACAGTGCACTCTCGTTACAAAGAAGCCAGTCCTTCAGACACATGAAATATCTTCTTTTTTATGAAATTTCTGTATTGTCAGGATTGCAACAACAATGAAATACCTGTACAAAGAAAATTCAAGAAAAGGGATTAGAGCTTTTATTTCTTTATAATAAAATTTTGTTATATCAGTGCTCTTAATAACGAGAGTCCATTGTACATAGAATACATAGGGCCTTAGTTTATAAAATTAAAAATACAATTGCATTGGAATTCCACATAATATACAATACACATCTATGATAAGTATGAAATAAATGACTTGTCTAAACAATCATAGAACATAAAAAAGGATTACATGGACGAAAGAACAAAATATTAAAATGGAAGAAAGAAGAAATACAAATAAAGAAATGATTAAGAGAGAAAACAGAGAAAGAAGAGAAGGGAGAAAGGAGACGGGCAAGGAAGACAGAAGGAAAAATGCTAAGAGAAATGAAAGGAAAAGGGATATCCTGGACAGAGTAAGAGGAGACAGAAAAAAGGACATTAAGGAGTGAATAATAAAGAATTCATAAGAGGGCTTTTAAGTTAACTTAGGTTTCACTGCACCTTACTTACCAACAAATGGAAGAGTGGGGCAAGTGGAGCACTGACAATATATTGGCCCCAATCAAGAACAAAATCTGGCAATATACTACCGAGTGTCCCACTAAGCCCAACGCCATACGTTTTTGCTTTCGTTTCATACCAAAACCCGGGGGGGGGGGGTCGCTCTCCACACGGCCCCTGCTACGCACCGGTCCAGGAAAAGCGTAGTAAAGGCGTCCTTTTCCAGCCTTCGTACGTCAGTCGCACGTCTTTTTGGAAAAAGGGTAGCTTTTCACTAATCGCTAGCAATCGGCCGCTTAGGGTAGCCTTTTCTCACATGTCATTGCCATTTAGGGCCTACTAATTTTGGTTTGTTAGATTACGCATTTGGGTGCAAATTTGATACATCTATTAACATCTCAAAAATGAAACGTTTTTAATTAAGGAAAATTATAAATGAATTATTGATTAACTTTTCGGGTTCTGCAATGGTACAATAATGTTTTAGATGAGAAAGACAGTTGGGTAGGCGATTTTAAATTAGTTGATTCTCACTGTTTCGCAACTTTAGGTATTAAATTAGTGTTTTATTTCCAGTCACGCCACTTAGGGTATCAAGATGAAGTGAATCTTCATGGGAGTCACGCGTTTAGGGTGCTTTTCTCATGCGTTACGCATTTAGGGTCACAAATTTGGTAATGGTAGCGTTACGCCGTCTAGGTGTGCATTTCTGAGAGTTGTTGGACACGGGTGGCGATACACGCCGTCTGGAGAGCGAACCCCCCCCCCCCCGGGACCAAAACTGGGTTACCTGCGCATGGATTGATCAGATAATGTCAAAGTTTGATACCAACCATAAAAAGGAGGCCAAAGTTTATTGAATAATACTAATTTAAGCGCAAAAAGATTCAAAATGTGTTTTCTATCTACGATAAAATGAATGAAAAAAAAATGGAAGTAAATAGCAAAATTTCAACGGAAATTATGCAAATTAAAATGTAAATGAGCTAATTAATTACTTGGGTATTCCACTTATCGCAACTGGATCCCCTTTGAGGTAAGTGGGATACGCTTGACTGAATTTGATTTTTAAACAATTGTAAATTTTTTAGGGCTTTAATATAAAATTACATACTTTGTAAAAAAAATTTCGAGGTTTGAATATAAAATTACTTATGTCACACAACTATTTAATGGCAAATAATTGATCTTGTACCTAAAAACCCACTTTTTGCCTTAGGTTGATGTAAAAAATAAAGAAAACTCTTGAATTTTGCATTGTACTATAAAAACCAAAAAATGACAATTCGGTATTATTTTTTGTTTGTTTGTTGCGGAATGTTAATTAAACGTAATATTCCGGTGCTCTATTAAATGAGAATAGCTATGAAAAATAGGTTCCTCGCAAGCAAATACACCCTGTCCCACTAACTACACAAATTGGGGTAAGTGGAACACTGCCAATTACCAACATTTTTAATTTGGTAACGTTATGGTATTTGAACATAGTTTAAAAGGTTCATCATGAAACATAGTTTAAAGTAAACCGTAATATTTACTCTAAAATTATATGTATAATATCTTTAGCTTTGAGCTCATTTTAGCTTAAGTGTTACACTTACCCCCATTTTATCCTATGCACTTGAAATGCACCATGAAACACCCCTTTTAATCTCGCCGACACTTATGGGTGACGGTGCGTCATTAGCAATTATGATAAAAAGATAGGGAAGCTAAAGTCTACACTGACATGCATTCCGCTTTCGTTTGTGTTTTTTTAAAATGAAATATGACCTTTGTCGAAACGTTCTGAATTACCCGAGAGAATCGATAATTTGTATCATATGTTGTTTGATATCAGTGTAGAATAATCAATGGGCGTGTCATTTCAGAACGTGTCAATGTAACTTTCACACATGCTTTCTATTATTTACAACCAATCAATTATTTGTTTGTTGCAACGCTTAGTGTCCAATGTATTGGCGGCAATCCCGGGGGACGGGGGGCGTGCCCCCCCCCCGGACCGCTTAAGCCTAAATATCCATTATTTATTTATTTATTTATTTATTTATTTATTTATTTATTTATTTATTTATTTATTTATTTATTTATTTATTTATTTATTTATTTATTCATTTATTTATTTATTTATTTATTTATTTATTTATTTATTTATTTAATTTTTATTTGTTTTTATTTTATTTTATTTTTGGGGGGTCAGCATTTTTTTTATCTGCAAACTTGTCCAAAACTCGGGGTCAATGTGATGGAAATAATCTATTAACTTTGTTCAAGCATGTGGATGGGGACTTCAAATTTACACTTTACACTTGACAATAATGTAATACATGCATATTGATGGTTTTGTTTCATTGACCACAGTGCAACGTTGTAAGCAATGAGATTTCACAAAAACCGTGATAACAAAATCCAATTCTCATTAAATCAAAGAGCCTATTCACTCGAATAATATTTGATGCTTTATCTGTCATTGGACCCTCCATGTCCAATACGCTTTGAAAGTTCACCCACCGTACCCAATCAAAAGTAAGTCTTCACGTCCCTGTAATATAGTCAATAAGGATTTGACAACCTCATCTTCCAATCAAATTTGCCATAGTTACTGAGCCATAACAAAGCAGGCACAGCCATGATAGAATTCCTCCATTATCGTACATCAGTTACAATTGGCTGGTCACACTCATTTCTTGCAACTCCTACCGTACCTCTCCTGTCAAAGAAGAGCATTTTTTTTTACAAGCCAAAGTGTAAAGTAATGAATATTTATGATGTAGCGTGAGCGAGCATGACGTTATATTGCCGTTTATTGGCCAATCTCGTAATGACGTCAGAATTTCTTCTTCTTTTTTGACTGCACAAGTGTATCATTTGATCCTTCGGCGTCTCCCTCCCCAACCCCCACCGCCCCCCCTCCCGTGCGTGATGTGGCTACTGGTTTAACAGAATACATTTATATGAGAGAAAACGGGAATAGACGCTCATTGATTTTTACACAATTAGAGCATTTAATGGTCACTTTGAACTGCAATTTGTTTTGTGTGTGTATTCATGGTTTTTTTTTTTTACTTTTCAGAGACAGAGACACTAGTAGGAAGTAGTATGAAGGGGCATTATTGTTAATATCATAATAATTTGAAGAAAAAAAATGTTATACTAGTACATGTAGCTGCCTTTAATAGCACGTATCTGAAAAAAAAATGTTATACTAGTAGCTGCCTTTAATAGCACGCATTTGGAAAAATCCTACCATTATGATATGACCATCGCGTGTTCCGGTTGAACCAGAGACATATATGTCAGGGAATTAGCGGAAATCTCAAGGGCAGGCAAAACGCTATAACAGATTTTTTTAAAGTCATTTTCTGGAAGAGAAAATTGTGTATGAATTATGGCATTGCGGGTATGGGGCAATTTTTTTTCCCGGGAAGGAAGTATCGATATTACGTTACTAATATTTTTGTCCACTTGTGATGCTAGTTTCAAGAAGTTTATGATATACGTGTATGGATAAGTAGTTTCATTTTGTGTCTATATGAAGAGCTTGCAACCAAAAGGCGCTAAATCCACTTTTCATGAAAAATGAGTTATTAGCACCAGTATATTGGCTTACCACTTGTCCAGTTACAGAGTAAAATTTGACACTTAATTGCAAAGACTAGTACCTAAGATTGCATGTTTAAGTTTCATTTTCCCATAGGCGCGTGTACAAATTCCGGCAAAGAAATGCCATTTTCTCCAAATTCATCAAAGTGGATTTAGCGCCTTTTGGTTGCAAGCTCTTCATATGAAGATCTGAATTCTGTCCTACTGTGGCAAAAGGAAGTAAGTGTCAAAGCACTCAAATCTGAGTTATTGTTTTAAACCTCCTAAACATGTTGTACCTTAAAGTATTAGGCTACACTGCAAAAAAACTGGGGTGTTAAGTTTAACACCATTGGTGTTGCACAATATGGATACCAGCCTTGGTGTAAAATTTTAACACCACGGATGTTATTTTAACACCAAACGAATTATTTCAAACACTAAGAGCATTGGTTTTATCACAAAGGGTGTTGAAAAATCAACACTTTTGCGGAGTTTATATTATACAACACCCTTGGTGTTAAATTTAACACCCCGGTTTTTGCAGTGTAACATTATGAAGCTTCAATTTAAACAGTTATCATACTGTGATATCTTTTTAATACACGCACTAAATTTAAAAAGACCTTTTTTGTTTATTTTCAAATCCTATATGAACACTGTACGTGTGCAACCCGGGTGTCTATCAGCACTGTACCCAGTGTTTAAGTAGTAGGCTAACATTGTGGAGCTTCAATAAAAAAAAAAAACTGTCAGACTTTGATAACTGAGTTGCATATAGTAGTTTTTAAATGGACAAATAAACACGCTAAAACGCAAAAGTTTATGCTGCCACTGGGAAGATATAAGTAAATTAATATTTTTCACTCCGGTGGAGAATAAAATAGTCTAGATCTAAACATAGTATAGGTTTATGGGAGAAATGGGTATCTGGTCAACCTGAGTGCTTGTTAATTTTTTACTTCTTAACAGCACTAAATCATTATTTCGAAATACAATTTTGTCAGGGCTTCATTGTTAGACCTAGGCAAAGACACTTGCATGAAGGATAATATAGCTAACATTGTTTTTAAACTGTAGTCATTGTTAGCCTGTGGCTTTAACACAAAATTTGGAGTAGAAATAACCATTCCATGGAATTCTATCTTTAAAAATGCCGTGAAATGCCATTGCTGCCAGTGTAAACGACAGATATTATTGTTCATTATGAAAAGTGACACTTTTGTCACTTCAGGGCCCTTGTGCCAAAGTATAGGGCAGAATTCAGTTTTGGCGACTTCGGAGAAAATGTGACGTTTTCAAAAATTTGGCAAAACTGGTGTAGAAGACACAATATTTTGTATTTCATCAACTCATTTACTCTGATTTTCGTCTATATCATGGATGACTAACGTATAAAGATGCTTCGTCGTTTAAAGCCTTTGGAACTAAGAACTTCATAATTTTTATAATTTTAGTCACTTCAATATTTCCTTTTTCTCACAATCAAAATCTAAAACCATCATCGTCATCTTGTCTGATATTTCCTCATACACCCACTTCTCTTTGCATTATCAAGAAATTAACAGTGTTCTCGTGATTATTGCCTAGTTTCACTTTGACATGGAAAGTGGGTACTTCTAATGGCTATTATTGGCAGTTAATTCTGAGGAGAGAATAAGGAAATTAAATCTATACTCACATTCTTTCAGGGGCGTTTATCCA
>JZLH01S0628089.1:47779-58070 GCA_001188425.1 Eucidaris tribuloides | reverse complement strand
TATTTCGGCGCGCTCTGTGCGCCAAGTTGCAATACAGAGGTTTGCGCGCAAAACGCGCCGAAAAAATGACAATTTTGTATGCTAAGTCTAATGGTTTTGTAGTGCTTTCCAATGCTTAAGATTCCCTTATATTGAGTATTATGAATTTTTCAAATTGCCAAAATTATTGGAGGGCAAATCGAAATGTTTTCCACCCCAATTATTTTCATTGGTCGGGTGATCGCCCCTGCCCCCCATTCTTTCAGGGGCGTTTATCCATATTTCGGATGGGGGGGGGGTGCAAAAGTGAAAAAAGACAAAATATTTCGGCGCGCTCTGTGCGCCAAGTTGCAATACAGAGGTTTGCGCGCAAAACGCGCCGAAAAAATGACAATTTTGTATGCTAAGTCTAATGGCTTTGTAGTGCTTTCCAATGCTTTTTAAGATTCCCTTATATTAAGTATTATGAATTTTTCAAATTGCCAAAATTATTGGAGGGCAAATCGAAATGTTTTCCACCCCAATTATTTTCATTGGTCGGGTGATCGCCCCTGCGCCCCCAACCCCCCCCCCCCCGCATGGATCGACGCCTCTGCATCCTTTCCTTAACTATTTACACGTTGAATTTATTTGGGGGAATAATAATGACAATTGTTCTTTTCACATTTTCATTTCGCTTTCCTTTTGTGTTAATGAAAATAGTATTTTATCCCTAGATGTTAAGCAAACTCGTTAGTTTTTATTGTCTCCTGGGCAAAAGTGAAGAAAAAACATAATTATTACGATTGTTCAATTTAATTCTACGAATGTCAACAGATGACTCTTTAGCGTGCTAAGGATTAAATAATCGATTTTATCGACTTTGGAGGAAATGTGGATATTTTCTAAAGTTGGGAAAAACAGATGTAGAAGACGCAATATTTTGTATGATTTGTATCAACTCATTCACTCCAACGTTAGTCTATAGCTGCATGACCAACTTATATAGGAGCTTCGTAGTAAGAGCCTTTGGAATTAAGAACTTAATAATAATTTAATTCACTGGAAATTTAACCTTCGCTTCAATCTGCCATATTTTCATCTATCTTTTTTTCTTTCCACAATCAAAATCTGAAATCATCATCGTTGTCTTGTTTGATATTTCCTCATAATTTTGTTTTGCTAATCATGAAATCCACAGTGGTTTCGTGATTATTGCCAAGTTTCACTTTGACTTTGAAACTGGGTACTTCTAACGGCTATTATTAGCACTTAATTCTGAGGAGAGAATAAGGAAATTAAATCTAAACTCGCATCCTTTCCCATCTAAACCTTTACTATCAGCATGCGTGTAATGATGTTCCTTTTCTCAGAATTTATTGCAGTTATTGTTTGTTAGATTTGCCCATGAAAAGTGAGCAATTTGTAACCAGAATAGTACTACATAGTAACCCGTCCCTCGGTATCAGGAAACAACTGTCCATACTGATTGATTGTATTCATTTCTTTTCTTCATAAACGATAAAAAAGGCAATAAACTCAAAGGCCTGTTCTCAATGTGGCCATGTGGTGAAAGACAAACAAAATCAACATAATAACCTTTATTTGTCTTTTTTTTTAAATAATTAATTAATGAAAAATCTCGGGGGGGGGGACCCCCGAGATTTTTTTACTATATTTTACATTATAGCATCCAAAGGGTTAAAAAGGTTATACGAGTTATACCTCATCTGAAAGAACTCAGTCTGCTCTTTCAGATGAGGTATAACTCATGTAACCTTAAAGCCTTTTAACCCTTTGAATGCTATAATGTAAAATTTTTGGGGGTCCCCCCGAGATTTTTCATTAACTAATTAAAAAAAAACGAAAGATATTCAGAATCTATTATTGCAGGGTTATGACTTTGGGGGCATAAAGCTTTCAAATAACAAAAAATCCCCAACACTAAACTTGGGCTTTAATGAAATAAGAAGGAAAATTGTTGCATACTCGCATGTCATATCTCATGGGATATCTCTGCATATAGCCTACATGTACAACACACACTACTATTGCTTATACTTCACTAAAACTGAAGTAAAATTCACTATATGGGCAATTCCGTGATTAGTTACGTTACACTTTATGACAAACTTTACTCTACATTTGGCTCTTACATGAATATGCTTTCATATTATTTCTCTGTTTTGGTACTGAAAATTCTCTAGACTGGCACCTACTTCACAACATTAAGCAAAACCATGAGACATGTTTTAGTGGGTAATAATAAGAACTTTAATTATGGTTAGTTACGTTACGTAAAGAGGACATGGAAAAAATTACATGTCTTTGTCCTCAAAGTTTCCTCAACCTGTTTTCAACTGAAAAAAAACTGTGGTATCCATGCTATTGCTGACATCTTGATAAGTCATTTGATATCTTATTGATAAAAATCTTTTCATTTGTGACTACAACATCAAAAACATGGTTAGTTACGTTACGGTTAGTTACGTTACATTTTGTCCAGCCACACAAATTTGCATTTATTCATGTCTTTTTCAGATTTAGTATGCATATGTGGGGCTTTATTACTTTCACAACAATGAGAAGAGGCTATTGGCATGGAAAAAACTGCAGAATAAATGATAATTTTTCATAAAACTAGATTTAGTCACACTAGTCCACATGGTGAGTATTCATGTATGGTTCTGATTCTCCATAGGGGTGCTGTTCAAGAGCGTAAAATTAGAGTAGAAATTGATGTCCCCCATTGTTCTTCATGATTCATAACCCATTCAGACCATGAAAATGTAATATGATTTGCGATAGACCAATTTATATAATTTGTGATTTGTCCAGTAATTCACGGAAATGCCCATATAGCTGACTACTTGGTGTTGTGCATATTGCTTTTCGAGACTGAACTCTACATTATGTATCTTGAACATTTTACTAGATGTATCACTACTTCACAAGGAGACCATAAAGGGGCATAAGATATCTTGAACATTTCAAATGCATCACTCAGAGAATAAAAAACACAGTCAAATGTCGAAATTTTCAATACAGAATTGCTCTATGCATGAAATGAAAAAATGAACAAGCACACACATCCTTTCATTGACGCACATGTGTTACTCATCAACGTGAAGTGATGAGGCGACGAAACTATGCACAGATTGGATGGCTGCCAACTTCAATTTGTGAGATTGATCATTAGATGGTGCAGAAGAACAAGTGGCACTGTATCATTGTCGTACTATAATGGTTTCCATTACGATATGGCAATCAGGTCATGATGTGGGAGCAATGATGTCATACGTTACATAAGCTTCCACTACTCCTGGCGCACTTGCAGAAGAGGTGAGATGAAGGCTAAGCTCAATGCAACCCCCACCACCCCACCAACAAGAGTGTCGCTGGGCGAAGCACAATATATGCCGCGTAAGCGGGAATTGAAAACATGCTCCTGTGACCTTGACTTATGACTCAAATCAATAGGCTTATATTCCTGGGATCATGGCTAGATCATACACACCAATATATAGAGGTAGGTTAATGTTTAAAACTGAAGTTATCGTCGTTTAAAGGAGTTCACAAGGGCTAAGATGAATAATGTCACTGTGACCTTGACCTTTGAGCCTTTTGACCTAAAATACCAATAGACTTCTGGGATCCATGTGTATGCATCACACAAAATGGCCTAGGTTAAGTTAAACTGAAGTTATCGGCGTTACAAAGGACTTCACAAGGGTAAGATGAAAACGTGTCACTGTGACCTTGACCTTTGACCTTTTGACTTCAAAATCAAATAGGCTTCCTGGGATCCATGCTAGTATCATATACACCAAATTATATGAGCCTAGGTTAAGTTAAACTGAAGTTATCGCGTTTACAAGGAAAAGTTAACGGACGGACGGACAGACAGACACCGAGCGTGATACCATAATACGTCCCGTAGCCGGGCGTATAAAAAAATGAATCAATCAATTCAACAAACTAGAGAAGTTCGACTGCGCGCAGTCAATGGGTATGCCTCTGCCCACTATGTAGCAGCTAACAACCTAATTATATCAACAGTTAGCACTCCTAACTGAGGTTATAGGTTTGGCACAAAGTTCATTGACCTTTGACCCTTGGGGGGGGGCTTGTTAGAAAATTAGCCCTTCCCCCACCCACTATGGTATAGACTCCTTTTGTTTTGCATATAGGCCTAATACTGTATATTCAAACTTCTATGTAAACGATCACAGCCTGGTGTGTTGGATTACGTACATTGACAAATTTATTACCCAAATATGATATTCTGCTTCCTTCTTGTTTTCAACAAACATGTAACATGTAGCGTATATTCGATGTTATTAAAGTACATCCTACAGTTACATGTACCTTATTATAATTTTTGCAGGCATGATGAAACCCTATAATGCAATGTCGTAACATGTCCTTGTAATAAAAATTGTAAGATACAGAATGTACAGTATGTCTCAAAAATAATTGTGCAAGTCAAAAGCGCCCTCTTAGGTAATGAGAAAAACATTTTTGTGACGTCATGCTTACATCAACATCAAGGCAATAGTCTTGGCTTTCAAATGCCGTTTGTTCTGTTTAGTTTGCAACGAAAAGCTAAAATCACAAATGTGCCACTTTTACTACAGTCAATTTAGCCATCAGGCCCTCTTCCCTGTAAGGTGACACAGTTGTGATTCCACCATTTGTTGTTTACAAGATATTGAACAGAACAAACAGCATTTGAAAGCTTATACTTTGCCCTTGATGTTGACGTAAACATGTGGCACAGATGTATTTTCTAACTGTCTAAGAGGGCGCTTTTCACTTGAACAATTTTTTGAGACGTGCTGCAGCATGTCTAAAAAAATCTGCAAGGAAAAAGCGCCCTCTTTGGCAATTAGAAAATACTATGGTGACATTATGCTTACATCACCATCAAGGGCAAAGTCTTAGCTTTCAAAAGCCATTTGTTCTGTTCAATTTGATTGTTTTAATCTCGAGATATGTTGTCAAAAACAAAAGGGTGGAATCACAATTGTGTCACTTTTACTCTGGACTGTAGTAAAAGTGGCACAATCATAATTTTACCCTTTCTTATTCAAATTAACATATCTCAGGATTAAGACAAGCAAATCCAACAAAACTAACCGTACTTGAAAGCTAAGACTATGCACTTCACGTTGACGTAAGCATCATGTCACAAGAATATTTTCTAATTGCCAAAGAGGGCGGTTTTCAATTGCTCAATTTTTTTTGAGACACACTGTTCATGCAACAAATTTGCTGTACAGCAGAAAATAACTATGCTGTATAATTGAGTTCTGTGCAATTAGCATTGGTAGTACCAGTAATAGAAAGAACAGATCTTTCAACAAGAAAATTACACTTTACAGGCCACCACATATCCTTCTCGATATGGGTTCAATGCATGATGAGAAACAAGATTTTTTTAGCTAAATCATCTTTTCAGATAAATTCACCAGAATTGAATTTCATCAAACCATCAGATATACTACTTTTGTTATTGTTATTACCACTATTGATAATCTAATATCATGACTTTTAATTCCTAAGAACGCCTCAAGTACATTCCTCCTCAACACCCCCTCTCAGCAGGAAAAATCAAATAAATTTGGGGAGGTAAAATCAATCCACCCCCTCAGGGGGTCTCTCTTGAAGGTTACATGTAGGTAGACTTTTGGAGCATGTGAAATTCAGAAAACTCCTAGAAATAATATAATTTCACAAGTTATGGGGAAAAAAATCATAATAGGGTCGAGAGGTGAGGCCAAGAACAGGTGTACGAGTTACATGTCAGTACAACCAAATAAATTAAGTTTTGTTTTCAGCACATTTGGAATGAATGGGGGGAGGGTGGGAGGCTACCGTAGTCTGGCTTCCAGACTTTTAAATGAACCTATCTTATAATTCAAAGGGATGTGCCGCTCGTAATCCATGTACGTTCAATACCATTCGCTTGCCCCTATTGCAATACCACGCGTAACAATCGTGGAACTGCGAACAGAATTGCCGTTGCAGGTAGGGCCGTGTGCAGTTCGCCTTTCTTCGGTTGAATGCGTGCTGCATAGGGAAATGTACACAATTTGTGCCAGCTCGTTTTCCGGAAGTATACGGGCTTTCCCGAATATTACCCGAGCCAGGCCAGCTCGAAACCATCACGATATGCGACTTTGTGGTCCCATTAATTAGGAAAATTATTTTCAGCAATCAACTGCCTTGAACTAACCCTAGTATATGTATGTTGAGGACTGGCGTCACAGGCTGCAAGTGTGAAGTAGTCTGTGTGTTAACTCAGAGGAAGAAAAAGTCACAGGGTCTGGAACTGAGACTAGAGGCTACCGACGCAATTTCCCAAACTGGGACTGGTTTCACTTCTGGACTGCAGAGAAGAACAGGTCATATGACCTTTCCATACCACCTGTAGAACATTAGGCATGATATGATATAAACCATGAGTGATATTGAAGTTGTGGGGGAATATCACTTCATATGTTTCACATTTTTAAAAAAACACACAAAAAAAATGCATGGATCTGTTGGTACTGAGAGGATTAATACTGTCATATATATATATAGTCAGTTCAATTTCCATTCATTTTATTTAAAACTTTTTTTTTGCTAAAGTATTATATCTACCTACTTAAAGTGATGTGGAGCTTCAATTAAAAAAATGTCAAACTTTGATATCTGAGCTACATAGTAGTGTTCAAATGGACAAATAAACACCCTAGAATACAAAAGTTTGGAAAGTTACACTGCCAATGGCAAGTTATACATGAATAAACAATAAAACTCGGGGCGAGTTTTATTAACCTAGGTGTACACACAGTAAGTCTATGGGAGGAAATGGGCAAGTGAATCTGGTCAACTTACTATTTTCACTTTTTTAAAGCACTAAATAATCATTTTGAAATACAATTTTTTCAGGACTTCATTTTTAGACCTTATCAAAGACAATGGTAGCATGGGGAATCATGTAGCTCAGATTTTTTTAACTGTGGTAATTGTTAGCCAATACCTTTAAGAGTGTGTCCATGGTTTGCACAACCGAAATAAGCTCTTCAAGCAAATAAGCTAAAATCATTTGTAATGTAAAGATTCACATAAATGTTCACCTCTCACAAAGGTCTTGGTGCTGAAAAGTCAGGTCTCGTGAAAATGAGGGCCGATGAAATTCAAATAGAATACATTGTTATGAGGACACTCGCTGTAGTTGAATTTTGCACAGTCATTAACTCTAAACGTGCCAAAGTCGCAGATCTGCACCAATAATACACATAAAGTCCATTAGTGTTGCACGACTTCAGCATTTTAGAGAGTCGACTAGTCGCCCACCAATAGTCGCGACTCCGACTATTAGTCGACTGTCGGTGTTCAACGTCTTACTGTAGTGTGTTCAAGATTGGTGGTGTGGTGTGCATGGGTGTCGCAGTCGGAGTGGCAGTGAGTGCAACGTGTACGGCAACACATGTATGATAGCATTGCACGATTATAGGCTGATTCAAGTACATTTTGGCAGTTCTGTTTGATGATAGATTATGGCCGATTCACAATGAAAAACGTAAAGGAAAAGAATAGAGTCAAAAGATCAAGCAGCCGTACACATATACAATGCCATCATTTGCCATGACACAGTCATTGGAAGTTCTATTCAATTTTTACGTCTTTTGACTCAGTTTTTAATACAAATCAACATGTGATAAAAAGTCGACTATTGCGTTCCGATAGTCGTAGTCGCGACTCCGTGTAGACAGTCACGACTACGACTTTTCGCGACTTAGTCGTGCAACACTAAAGTCCATAGAGGTTAAATCCTGTGGCACGTTAAGAGTTAATCTAGTAGGACTGCCAATGCCAAACCTGATCCTTGTAGCATCTACAGTGAAAACTCAAGACTTGTTGATCAAAGCTTACAACGTGAAAACCAACATCAGTGCAGTTGACGATTGCCGAGCAATCTTTGCTAGCATTGGACTCTACAAATTCAAAATCAGTGGACGAAAGCAACATCCCGTGTCTAAAACCTAGATTTCTGCTACAAAATACAACTTGAATCACGGCCCAGTTTAAAATGAATAATTATCTACTGTGATCTACATTTCCAAGCCTGTTCAACATCTGAATCCCAAATTTTGGACACTAGGTGCATTCACATTACAAATCTTCATGAAGTTTATCTTCTCGAAGACTTCACGAAGTTTGGCTTGATCGTTCACACTGGGGCAAAACTTCAAGAAGATTTACTTCCCGCGAAACTTCTCGAAGATTTGGAACGCACTGCGCATGTGGAAACAATCAAACTATACGGAGATTTTGCTACAGATTGATCAGAAATTTTGTTTACATTTCATATTTATTTCGATGAAAGTATACCAAGCTCACGCAAAAATTGAATGAGTTTGGACGTATGTTGCTGCGTACAAAACGCACGTAAATATCCAAGCTACATGGTATACTCAATACAAGTCATAACGTATTCAACTCCATGTTTGTGTGCAGTGCGCATTTATGTCCCCACACCGGAAATGCGCTGAGGCTCACGGGATATAACTTCCCGAAGTTAATGTTCACACTCAAAATGTCGCGGGAAGTTTCTCGATGTTCGGGAAATTTCCTACAAAGTTGTGGGAAGTTTCGCAAGAAGTTTCGCAGGAAGTTTTACGGGAAGTTTGTGTTCACATTACCAAACTTCGCGAAGTTAATCTTCAGGAAGTGAAACTTCGCGAAGTTTGCTGTAAGTGTGAATGCACCTACTGCATTTTTATGTGTTTTTCTTAAGTCGGGCAATTCTGAGCAAATATAGTAGGGTGAGCAAATGAAAAACACAGCTCATGCTTGCCATGATGGAATGTATTTTGAAGCAGGGTTTCGTTTTCTCCATCCCGGATTAAAATTAAATCCCTATGATGTGTCACTGTAATGTATGACCAAAGAGGCTCTCCCACCTACATGTACATGTACCTGGTATGACACGGAATAAATCCCTATAAAACCATGTTGGTACCTACATGTAGATCTTTTTGTAAGAAAGCATGGGGATGAGAATCAAAAGTAAGGTTTCAAAGTGGGTAGTACAAAGAGCTATACATGCACAAATTGATATCATTCCCCATTTCCACTTTTCTACAAGGGGTGTTTTGTGGACGAATGGGGAGTTCAATACCACCCCCTCCCAACCCCAGTATGCCTACAGAGAAGGGGGGAGGGTGGAGGGGGGAGGGAGCAAAAATAATGGACAATACAACATGACATGCACCCACCACTGATCAGGATATGAAATAAAATTTACTTTCACAACATACACTGAGTAGTAGTACTTACCCACAGATACATCTGCATGTGTTACAGCACATGTAGAGTATAGTACACACACTAGCCAAAGCAATTCATTATTCCTATCCAATCTGAGTTTGCTTGAGGCCAAGAGAGTCCAAAGCATTTGTTAATTACGAATCACGGGGCTGGCCCCCTATACACGCAGTACACCGATATTAAATCTCCCATCGCTGACTATGTAACTGTACAGTGCAGTCATTAAGCCCGTTGAAGGTCCATACTCCACTGCAGACAATGAATGACAAACTGAAGGCATTGTTAATTTGTTTACCTGATATATCTCACCTCCGACCTAAGCCCACGAACATATTAATGACATACCGGTGCCCTAGCATGTCAGTGTTTTATGATTCGGACGTCAGCAACGAAATGACTATTATCATGCATAACACGGAGAGAGATCATTTCATAATATGTAAACGTGGTATTTTCTGAACCCGTCATATCTATGAAGGGTTCTTCTGAGACGTCAGAAAGGATTCAGTGCTTGTGTATTTCTTGCATTCTCAATCAATTCCATGTACTTACAAATGTCTAAGAATTCCATTCCCAGTGAAATATGTTCCTCCAAAAATTTAAAATTGTTTAAAAAAATGTCTTAAAGCGTATTTCCTTTCCAAGTATTCATAAAATGGATCTTCCTTAATCTCATGTTATATTTGAATTCTGTGATTTTAATGTGCTTACTTATTTTCTGGGTGGGGGGGGGTTGGGGTTGGGGTTGAGTTGTTGTCTGGTCTTTTCTGTCATGTGTATCTGCAAGTGTAATTACTTTACTGCCGACACATTTATTTTTCTCAATTAGAGAACTTATTCTTCACAAGGCCTCTGTGCTTTATTTTCAAGTTCTCTTTTTCATTTCCTACTGATTATTTATCATGGCTATATTGTATGATTATATTGTATCTGATTTGCTTTCTGTTTGTATATGCTAATAATTATGTTTACATTTATTTTTATCGAAATTGGAATGAATAAATAAATG
>JZLH01S0628089.1:24891-37049 GCA_001188425.1 Eucidaris tribuloides | reverse complement strand
TGTAGGTATTTAGTCCTAGGGCCAGTCAGTTAGGGGGCTAATCAGGGATGGGGGAAGAGAAACAACCAAAATAAATATAGATATCAATCATATGAATCATATCATCATTCACAGAAACAACTGTACAATCAAAAGTCCAAATGGATAGATAACAAATGCCCAATGGTTAGAGTACCCAGAGATTTGAGTTAACGGGTTGATAATAATTCGATTTTGATTCCGTACAGACCTCAAGACGGGATATACCATCAGGATGAATCCACTATCTTCAACAGGTCAAATAAGAAAAGTTGTGATTTGGAACGCAACAATTTTACGCCAAGATTTGATTTTAAATCCTGCAAATCTGTGACTAAAGACCAGCTGCTTTATTCAGGCCAAGTCCTGCATCTGTGAGAAAGTTCACATGCAAGTGCAATAATTCACATGAATTACATTTTGAGACAAACAGTCAAACACACATGAACACACAGACGTGGAAACAGACAAACTGAGTAAGCTAAACAAGATTACATTCCAGCAGATGGGCCATCAATCCATGCCAGCACAGCAAGAGGTACAGTCAGGTACAGACCTTTTTTTTCTGATTCCACTCCCTTGCCCCGCCCCAGTTTTCTTCCCGCCCCCTCCTCTTCCTTTCCTACCATTCTCTTCTCCCATGCCCCCTTGACATTCAGCTGTAATAAATCAACATGAACATGTAGAAGCACACACTGAGATTCACAAGCACATACATTCACACATGCAGACACAAAGACACACACACACACACACAAACACACGCGCACATGCACATACACACACACACAAACACACAAACACACGCACACACACATAAACTCACTTTTTCACACACACAGACACACAAACACACACAAAAACACATGTACACAACACATGCACACACATAAAACACATAAACACACACACACACACACACACACACACAACACACACACACACACAACACTACACACACACAACACATATATATATATATATATATATATATATATATATATATATATATACATCACACAACTACACATACATCCAGAGCACAATTTCAGCAACAGTCAAATTTTCACCCACTTGTGATATCACTGTAATTACATCGCTGTGTAGTATTACATAACAAATTAATACCCCTTTTTTTAGTTATTTTGTACAAAGTGTGACTGTAAATTAATAATCATGTTACTTTACCATGTTCACTTCTCGTTAGTAGATGACCTACCCTTTTGAAATCATCTGTTTGATTCAGTTTAATTCATTGTGCATTTCTGTACACACTAAGCAAAATAGGTTCAAAGTTGCATCTTTAGAAATATCACACTGGGAGCACTTTTACGGGTGCAACTTTGCACCTTTCACACGGTGTGCCTCTTTTAAGGTGCAAATTTGTACCTTTAAAGGTCCGAAAGGTGCAAAGTTGCACCCGTAAAGGTGCTCCCAGTGTGAAATTGGTCGGCACCTTTGAAGGTGCAAAGTTGCCGATCACGCTTAACATGTATTTTTCACAATACGTCGTTGCACGTCATTCCTCCAGATCCAACTTTATATACTTATCAGAGTTCGATTTTACCTGTAATTAGTAGTAATTAATAAAAAGAAAAATAGGTTACTGAGGTAATTTTGATTACAAAACACTTCTTTTTTTTTTAGAAATATCATTGTTAAACAGCTTGTAGCAACTGTGACAATCGCTTGAAGTAAAACTTATTCAGTGCTGATTATCGGCAGTAGATGTGGAAGAAAAAGCAAGATTGATATATCCAGAAATGAAAAGTTTCGTTGCAAAACGGACAAAATCAATTTTCCCCAAAATTGAGTTATTAACTCTAACACATTTACCACCTACGTATTTGTCAATAGTATAAATTTCAAGCCAAATTGCACAAGAAAGTGCAAAATCCCGTGTTTTATTTTTATTATTCCATAGGCGCGTGTACAAACTTGGCAAAGAAATGCTTATTTCTCCAAAGTCGCAAAAGTGGACTTGGCCCACTTTGGAAATCAAAGTCTATGAATACTATTTATATGAACAAGACTGGTATCAGACTACAAAAAGTCGGTCATTATTCAGACCAGAATTCATATTACCTGTTACCACACAACTGTGTTCAATCTTGCGTTTCATTCTTGTCTGATTTTTCTCTCTTAACGAACTTTAACGATGGATTTACCCTGGGGGAAAATTCTCTGAGGGCATGCAATTTCTCCAAAAAAGAGAAATGCGTTTCCAGCCATTGCTTGTGGTGAGGACAACGACTCACCAGAATCACGTTGAGATATTTATTGGTATATTTGTTTGAAACCCGATGCGAAAATGATACATCGAAATGGTCACAATTTGACAATGCTTCATAAAAGGTATACGCGATCTTTACAGACAGATAACAAGATTACTGCAGCGGAAATGTCAGAGGAGTGAGGTTACAAGAGAGCACACAGACCGACACAGAAGGGTAGAGATAGACACGGACAAACAGAAATACATAAAGCTGTTCAGACAGACACCCACAAACATAAACACTTTACATCGATGTAGGCATACAGATGATGCATTATACACTTTAAATGAGTGTGTTGATTAACTTGACTCGCATGGTAATCATGCAGTTATTGGTTCTTGTACAGGCACTTAAATTTGTGTCGTCAGAATAAATAGATTCCATATTTGTAAACTGTAAAGCACAAAATTGTAACAAAAGAATATTCTCTGTATACACTTCGAAGTGCGGTTAGTGTAATACCATGCCTGTACTCAAAGTGCACATTTTAGTGTGCAGCGCTCAGCGCCATTGGAGTCGGGGTGCGGGGGGGGGGGCTGATGCCCCGTCGAATTGTTAAGAGGATTATAGACCATCCCCCAAGGATTGTCCTTTTTCGTCAACACCATAAATCATTTTTTTTGTTCACTCCATTTTTTCAATCATAGAACACCTTGCTCTATCCATCTGACCTTTTGATGCTTTCCTCCAGTTTACTTTTGTACTTCTGCCTCTTATGATTGTTTGGTAATAAATTTAAATTAATTTCAATTTGCCTAATTTGCTCAATATTTAATTAAAAAAATAACTTTAAAAAAAGTTATAATAAAGCAAGGATATTTGAATTAATATTTGAAAGATGGGATGTAAATATTCCATGTCTCATGTCCGGACTGACCATGGAATAGATGCCTTTCTGCTGAAAATCGATTAATGTAATTTTGGGTTATCGGTGAACACTCTGCAACTACACATAATGCTTCATAAGATATATATTCATTCTAAACAAAACTAACAGGATGTTGCTCCGGGCCGAAACTGGAATTATTCCCATGAATTATATCTGGTAGGCTAAATCGGAAATTGTGCCGTCAGAAAAATGTCGTTGATTTCTTATCATTAATCATCAACGTTGAGTAATTGATAATAACGAATAAAAAAGTTCTTATGACTCTTGCAGCTCAGCAGAATTGAAATCGGAGTTTACGCGGGGATTAGACCCATGATGCATCTCTGCCCTGGAGCACACGTCCTGCCACGTAAGGACCAAGCTATCGTTCAATCTTGCTCCATTTTCTGTGATATCATCCTGTCTTATCACATTCAAACAACCGTATTAGGAACGTTGAATTTTGGCCTATTCAGGTGTTAGGCAGACTTAGTACTCAGTCATTGCATTGAAAGTCAATTTGCAATTTTTCGATATTGAAACGATTTTTGTAATGATGCTTTACAGTAGAAATTTAATATGATTGCTTTAACATGATAAAGGAAGTAAAAGACACTGTTTGAAGAACCAAATAATATGAAACATGAAACACAAAACAATATATACATTGTATATCATACAATGGCTAGAACGTAAATCCATGCTGGAGGGATTTCTTTAACATGTTTCCTTGAGGAAAAACAATCATCAGTTACCCAATATTGAATTTATTTCCGACCCCGATAAAATTGATCAACAGAAAGCTGCATAACAAAAATCATTGTCACAGCATTTTTGATAAAAATGGTTTATCAAAGAGAAATGAGTCATTATGAAATTACAAATGAGACCGGTGTGATGGCCGAGTGGTTAGAGCGTCCGCCTCACAATCGGAAGGTCGCGGGTTCGAGCCCCGGCCGGGTCATACCAAAGACTTTTTAAAAAAATGGTACCTTCTGCTTTCCAGCCAGGCGCTCGGCATTCTAGAACAGAGAAGGGTAATAATAACATGTATGTTATGCAGGGCCCGCTGGAAGAACAGTCTATTTGACTGAAGTGGTTACCCTAGGTAAATATAAAATATTATTATCAATATTATTAAACGGTACATACTTTATTCTAGAAGTAGTGTGATCTAAACTGAGGACTACTTCCAATCTAGTCATTTCCCTTTAATGTCTAATGAGGATTACTTCCATATTTAAAGTTTGCATGCCAACACTCCCGTGACAACAAAAAGAAATATTGTTTTGAACTGAACAGACATTTAACAAAATGATTGTAATCCATTGCATTACTAGGTAAAATAAATTATCGTGAATGATCATTCCCTTTAACATTATTCCTCTTTAACCCAGCAATACTAATAACATCTTTACCACGTACCTACAGAAAGCAACATAATTTGTTTGCGTCATTTGCCGACATAATTATCCATGAAACTGTCATCATAAATTTCGAAGACAGGTGGAAGCTACTCGTTGAGGATATGTCAGAAATTATGTGGGTTGGAATGTATTGGAACATTTCCAAGCAATTAGATAACTATAGCGTATTATTAAATTTGTTACATTCAATCAATCTGGCCGAGTACATTCAGTAGACTAATTTAATTAGTACCCTTGTGCGCGATTGACATTGGTAAGCATCTTATCTAAATACAGCCGATTCATTTTAGAGTAATTACAGTTTTAGATCTATACGTCACACAGCAGTATAATTTCTCTGTTACTTTAAGGTGGTAGTGGAGTCATATAGCTTGTGTGGCGTTCCGTAACTCTTGCAGAAAGGTCGAAGTATGTTTTAGACGATCACTTGAGTAATGACACTGAAGTCCTAACTCTATCGTAATCAAGTTGCTGTTTCATAAGTAATCACGACTTCAATGTCCAATCCCCATCACCCCACCCCCTCCCAACAAATGGCAGTAAGTATGGACTTGCTTGCCATACTAGCTCGTTTATTGTAATCATAATGTACATAAGCTATGTAATTGTTCATAAATATGCATTTTACTATTATTTAAATATGTGCCAGTCTAGATAAAGTTAGCTATTTGGTTTGAGAAGTCAAATCATTGTACAAATAGTACAACATTATATTTCAAGGAATAAACAATATAACAATGCGGTTGTTAAACCTTTTAAAACAATGTGAACCACAGATATAGTGATGAATTAAAGAAACAACGGATACGATGGCGACTACATCAAGCTGTTTCTTTTACACAACGCATTTCAAAGCACGACTCAGTATCACCCGTCACTAGCAAAGAAGTTTGTTCCAGTGTTTGTATACAACTCCAAATCAAGAATACGGGGCAAATTAACCCAAATCAAAGATGCATTACAACAACGTGTAAATGTATTTCTTACCGAAATAAATGAAGATTGCTAATATCCAGTCAAAGTATAGGAGTCACAAACACCACAATTATTTCCCGGACGAATTTAGAAATACTGCCTGGAATAACTCGAATTTAGAAATACTGCCCAGAATAACTCGACATGGTATGGGATCCTCCCGATATTCTAGTGAAATGAGCCGTGCGCCTCTCTCGTGCGGGCCTTGCACGCATCGCTGGGTAATCCGTGGGCGCGAAATGAGGCGTTTCGAGCAGAACATGTCACATTTACTCGTGTTTCGGAGAACCGATTCCACTGACTGGGTTTCTCGTCTTAATTAAAATGGGCGATGTAAGAGCCAGTTGCTGAGGATTATTGTTTGAACTTGAATATAGTACGAGACGACTGAGAAAAGGGAGAGGGGATTATTAAAGACATCGTGACTGTTACAGCTCGATAGACAGAAGGTCCTACAGACTGCTTAAAGATGGCAACCATAAGTTTGTGAGTCTAAAAACTGCCCAAGGTTGTCTTAATTAAGATGAAGGAATGAGTGAACTACGTGATCTATATAAAATTAAACATATTAAGCCGTTGCTCATGCTTTCAAGCCTAGATTCGTGCTTTTTGTCTGTCCAATCCCTGCTGGAAAGAAGACAGTGTCCCGCAGTGTGTTCACAGTGTGAACACACATGGTTGGCTATGTGAAAAAAAACCCGAATTTAACAGTGTGAAGATGATTTCACACTGTGGTGAGGTTTTTCACAGAGTGTTCACATAGTGATCTTCTGTTCTACACTGTGAAGAGATTTCACACTGTGTTCACAATGTGTTCACACTGTGTTCACATTGTGTTTCACAGTGTGTTCGCAATGTGTTCACACTGTGTTCACATTGTGTTTCACACCGTGTTCTTTACAGCAGGGATATGTCGTCCATTGCTACCATACAAATCCTCGGTCTATCATGGCTCCCACCCCCTTCCCCATCGTGGGACAAATACATCCAAATACGCATGGCTCTTGAAAGATGTGGTCAGACTGACTAGGAAAAGGGGTCCGTTGGGGTCATGAGTTATCCAGAAATGGGTCACATTTTACCGCACTCCGGGTCAAATCCCAATTCTGGGTTTCATCTGATCTGTTTCGAGATGTGACCCTATCACCTATACTTGCTGAATTTCTGAAATCATCGTTACAGCGTATGGCTTTGGAGAGACAATAAAAGAGAAAGCGTGCAAATACATACCAGTTACCATACTGTTGCCTGGTTGGAGAGGGGAAATGTGAATGAAGTATTTCCCAATTGACACGGATACCCGGACTGGGTTTGAACTTTGGATCTCCTGCAGCAAAATCCACCGCATTATCCACTAAGCCTCAACCAAAACGTGAAGTAAGCTATTCGAGTACGCCACAAGATACCCACTCCACTCAATACGAAATACGCAGTAACGACTGCCTAATACAACCGCCCATTTTATTTATCCACCCAATGCATCCACACTTTCTCGCGTACATCTGCCTATCCATCCAGTGATCCACAGAGCTATACACTACCACATTGTTCACACACACACACACACACACACACACACACACACACACACACACACACACACACACATAAACACACACTTACAATAGCTACATTGTGGGGGTATTGAATTGTGGGAGTAAGTGGAAGTATAATCTGACATTGTAAGGGTTAATTTCTTACCCCCACAATGCATAAAATTTCATAAATACGGCCACATTGTCTAATCCTACACATTTGTGTAAATTGTACCCCCACAATGAAGTCCTGTACCTATTTCTCACACACAAATTACACACAACATACAGTTAACATTTTGGGAGTTTCTCTTAATTTTTTTCTTCAATGCACCCAGAGAGTCGTTTTATACAATTATCACCCTACTTTCTTGTGGGGGTACCCCCACACTGCAAATTACTCCCACAATGTTGATTTGTGCATACACAGTCAAAATAGACAGACGTGTAGATTTTAGACTATATATACACACACCCACCCACGTAACGCACGCACGCACACACACACACACACGCGCGCGCGCGCGAACACACACATACACACATACACACATACACACATACACACACGCACACACACACACACCCATACACACCCACCCACACACATACACAGTCAAAATAGTTAGACTATATATACACACACACACATACACACATACACACACGCACACACACACACACCATACACACCCACCACACACATACACAGTCAAAATAGTTAGACTATATATACACACATCCACGTAACGCGCACACACACACACACACACACGTGCGCGCGCGAACACACACATACACACACATACACACATACACACATACGCACATACACACACACACATACACACACACACACACGCACGCACACACACATCGGTATCCCACGATACTTCTCCAATATCCTCCAAAATGGATACATATTCCTGAAAAGTCACGAATCTTGTTTATTTTCTTTTTTCAAAGTAATATGTCCAACACAATTAATTGTAATGGTCTGCACCCTTGAAAAAATTGTCGTCTCCGTGAAAAGATTTATGATAATTATGTACATCTGTTTGAAAAGTATGATGACGTAACATTGTTAATCTCATAGGAATGGCGTGTATTTCGCGGGCGCAATGTTAAAACTGAATCACGACGTAAATATTTATTTTCATATCTTCTTGTCGCTTTTAACATTAAGGAAAAAATAACTCGCGACAAAAAAAGTTATTTCACATAAATAATAAATTTGTGTTTGTCATTTACTTGGCATTAATGCAATATCACGGCATTTTCAATGAGATATCTTTCAATGGAATTAAATTAATGATTTCTCGTTCAAATTCTGACAGAGGACACAGCATCCTCAGAATGATACAAAAATCAATGAAATTTGAATGATTTTTAACTTCCTTCCTTTTGTCTATATACATGGTATAAGTAGGGCAGAATGCCAAATGAAGACGCTAATACTAGGCGCAATACTTTCGTTAGATGTAACATCACATTACTTACAGTGTTACAAAATGTAGACGAATGGTCTACTTTTAAAAGCAGCCTGTCACGTATTTGTAATTCGTCAAGCATGTTGTACAATGTTGACTGTCAATTAATTGCCGATTTAATGTTCCCTGATGTACATGTGGGTTTCACAGTCGACTGGCGAGTAATATATCTTCAGGGCCTTACCTAGAAGATCCGAAAACGACTAACTCTGAACATGCCAGAGGATTTAAACCTCTATGGATTTTATGTGTAGATATGCGATATTGGCACGTCAAAAGTTGAAGACTATTATTTAGAGATATGCAACACTTTGTTCAAGTAATAGGCTAACATTGTGGAGCTTCAATTAAAAAAAAAATGAAACTTTGACATCTGGGCCACAAAGTAGTGTTTAAATGGACAAGTAAGCAACTTTAAATACAAATGTTTCCAAATTTATGCTTCCACTAGGAAGACATGCTTGAATAAACAATGTCCACTCAGGTGGAGGGTAAAATAGCCTAGATCTGCACACAGTATGTCTATGGGAGGAAATGGGCAGGTGGATCCGGTTAACTTGGATGCTTGTAGTTTTTCACTTTTAAAAGCACTAAATCATCATTTTGAAATACAAATTTTGCAGGGCTTCATTTTTAGACCTTATCAAAGACACTTGGAACGTATTGTGTACTGTGGTCATAATGTGCAGCAGTGAGGGATGACGTACACATGTAACTGATGTCCTTCACCTTCGTTGGGACTAGGATGTCATCAATGCATTTCAACTCCTTACCACGTGTATAATTCGATGCTGAAACAAAAGACAAGGAGAGTGCGGAAGCAAGCGCGTAAAGACAACACATGATGGTCAGAATGTGTTCCGAGTGTATATAACCAAATCATCAGCAAGCGGATGCTAAACTAATTTGTCACTCCGGGCTAAACCTCTACAACACTAGTAAACCGCACGGGAAGAATTAACTTGATCGATGGCAACGATTCGAGTGACCATGTCACGGACTGTGTGTGCTCAAGACTATTATTTTGTCGACCGGATACTCGAGAAAATGAATTCGAATTCGGTTAATGTCAGCCGGCTAGGCGTGAGCAGTTCGTCACTTAAATAAAGCATGGAGGTAGAAGAGAACCTACTTTCTTAAAGGAAGATATAGTCAGCAACTAACAGGACTAAATTAAGAAAGATATTGGGTTCTTGCCAACCAATCAGATTGCACGTGCGCTGACCCTTCGTAACCGATGCATGCCGCCCGACGTGTGTTAGTCGCACCGTGGTAATGTATGCACTTTTTTAATCGATACCCCCCCCCAGCTGTTTCGGCAAGTTTTCCGATGAGATAAACGTGCAAAGACGTAATATTAAGAGAAATTAACTAATTTATAGGGCCTTGCTGAGGGTAAGTGTCACACAGTACTCCTTATTTAGGCTGTCTCTATCACCATGTAGGCCTACCACAATTCTCACAATACTCACAATGCCATTTTTATAAAACTTTTTCCTGTTATTTGCCGGGTACATCACCTTTAACGAAAGAGGTTTGCCTCCTTAATGCATTTGCCATGTTGAGTTACTGGATGCCTGGTTGATTATCGTCTCGGCCACGCTCCATTCTCTCATCGATTTTAGTCCTCTTCAGTCTTTATCTTATGTCTGATCTGAGTATAATACTATACACCCACTTCCATCTCGGCACAAGGTACTGTCAATACGGCGTCGTCCCCCGCCTTTTCTGTTGAGTGTCAATGTTGTCTTAGCAAGTCGATGTTATTTTTCAGCGTGGTTATATCTTGGTACGTTAGCAGCTAAACCGGTTCGAATCTTGGTGTTGAAACATTAGCTGGGAAATGCAAACTTTGTAGTCTAACGCCGATTCAAAGACAAATCAATTGCATTGCTATGTCAGTTATTAGCTGGAAATGTAAACTTTGTAGTCTAACGTCGAAGCAAAGACTATCGAATTGCATTGTCATGTCAGCGGCACGGTTCCAAACGCCCCGATGGTACATCGATCTCCTAATCGATTCCGAACTGTGAGCCCAAATGTTGGAAGTATATTATTGTCCACTGAAACATTGTTTTGTTGTTGAGTTTGGTGGTTGTTTTCTTTACACAATTGAAATAATTACTACTACTGCTACTACTACTACTACTACTACTACTACTACTAGTACTACTACTACTACTACTACTACTACTACTAGTACTACTACTACTACTACTACTACTACTACTACTACTAGTACTACTACTACTACTACTACTACTACTACTACTAGTACTACTACTACTACTACTACTACTACTAGTACTACTACTACTACTACTACTGGTGCTGCTGATATTGCTACTACTACTACTACTACTACTACTACTACTACTACTATACTGCTGCTACTACTACTACTACTACTACTACTATAGTACTACTACTACTACCACCACTACTACTACTACTACTACTACTACTATACTACTACTACTACTGCTACCACTAACACTTCCTTGAATAGAAGTTGCTGTACCTTTTGCCAAACAAATCGGCACTTTTTGAAACCTGAATCTTTAAATACATCTTTTTTGCAATAAATCCTCGTAATATTTTCTTTGGTAAAAAGGAAGATTGGAAATGGGAAATGTAACTCTACAAATATCCCGAATATCCATATAACTTTAAAAAGAATTCTAACTCCGTGATCTATTAAAGTTTTACGTTCATTGCAAAACTGTCATTTAAAAAAGTCAACAAAATTCTCAAATCATATTTCTAAAACAGTGAAAAAAGCTATATTAAAATTCACGTGACTTGCTTTCCTTTGTAAAAAAAAACCCAACAAACAAACAAACAAACAAACAATCAATCAATCAATAATATGCAATCTTTACACACAGTTTCCAGTTTCTCAAGATAAGTCATATTGCCATACGCTCGTAAAAGGACCGCCTGTATCTGGCGCCTTCTCGAAATATGGTCTCCATAATATGATTGTACAGATTCATTTGACATATCAGTATGTTACCAGTACACTTGAGTTGTCAAAAGATGCTACAAAATACTTCAATATTAAACGCATGATGAGTTACGGCACCCATGAAATTCTACCACTGATGAGTTCGATGTGAAAATGAATTGTAGCAATCATATTATGGAGACCAATATTTCGAGAAGGCGCCAGCATACAGGCGGTCCTTTTACGAGGCCGGTATGGCAATTATGAACTTAATCTGAGAAAACTGCTGTTTTGAGAAACTGTGTGTAAAGATGCAATATGTATTGAATTGTTTGTTTGTTGTTTGTTTTTTACAAAAGGAAAACAAGTCACGTGAATTTAATATAGTTGTTTTCACCTGGTTTTAGGAATTATGGATTTGAGATGGTTTTTGATTTTTTTTTAAATGACAGGTTTGCAATGACTTTAAAACTTTAATAATCAGCGGAGTTAGAAATTCTTTTTAAAGTTATATGGATATTCGGGATATTTGTAGAGGTTAACATTTCCGCATTTCGCAAATCTTCCCATTTTACCCCAAAAAAAAAAAATATTATGGGGGTTATTGGTTTGGGCAAAGAGG
>JZLH01S0628089.1:0-13804 GCA_001188425.1 Eucidaris tribuloides | reverse complement strand
GAGAAAGAAAACAAGACAAAAGAAATAATTATTGAAGAAGAAGAAGAAGAAGAAGAAGAAGAAGAAGAAGAAGAGAAGAAGAAGAAGAAGAAGAAAGAAGAAGAGAAGAGAAGAAGAAGAAGAAGAAGAAGAAGAAGAAGAAAAGAAGAAGAAGAAGAAGAAGAAGAAGAAGAAGAAGAAGAAGAAGAAGAAGAAAATGGGAAAGAAAAAGAAGGAGAAGAAAAAAAGGAAAAGAACAGAAGGTAATCAGGAGGAAGAAGAAGAAGAACAACAACAACAAGAGAAAGAACAAGACAAAAGAGATGAATATTGCACGTTACTTAACCGTTAGATAATAAAAAAGGGGTTCTTACAAAATAAAATAGAAGATATCTTACACGAGAACAACATTTAACATTAACATCGATGAGTTAAGGGTAGTTCTGTGGAATCTTGTAAATTTAGCTAGACAAAGTGCTCTCTACAAATAAACAGATTTGTTCCATTTTCATCCGTACTTGTTCGGATAAGAACGGATTAAAGCAGTTGTGATCATGTCGAACTTACATTTTATCTAATTGCCTGGTTTGATTACTTTCCTCATGCAAATTAAAATTCTGAGTGGATTGACCCATTTTGGAGGTTGTTTGAAAATATATAACAAAAATATATCAAAACTAGTTTTGTCTGAAAACGGATGTGTGTTAACTAGCGATTATCAGATGTAGGTTAGATCGGGTGCCTTAAGTTGATGCAAACACAACTTTTTGAAATCCTTCGAAGGAAGGGGTTGTGAAAAGTTGATAGAGCTTATTACTCTAGAATTTTATATAAAGTTGTGAATGTGGTTTACTTTAAATGTATTTCAACTTTCGGAATGTTTGCTTGCAGATAGCATCCAATACCTTCAAGAAACTTAGTCGACACTTCAACACAACATTTTGCCTCATAATCCAATAGTACTCAAATTAGTTACATGATTGCTATAGAAAGTGACCATTACAAGGTGCATTTTGTATATTTAAGCGCTGATTTTCCAAGTAAAAGGTCTTATAATACTTTTAAAATACACCTACTGTATCAAATGCAAAACAACATCATTTCCCATACCTGTATTTGACACCCCTAAGGGTGCTACATCTAACACCTCAGCCGTAAAATCTTAAAAAAACCGAAGTGAAAGGTAACTAGTACTTTCGCCACCGCCATCGAGGTCTCTACCACCCTATAGCCTCCGAGGCAGGTGAGGTGTTTCATATTACAGCTATACGGCAGTGCATCAGCGAAAAAGTCGTCTCACTATCCATTGTGATAAATCGCTACATTATGCTCATGTAACATTACGATTGATCATGGAAATCTTGTGACTTTTTTGTGTCCCGCAACTAGCGAGCATGGGTAACTCATGTCATGAATTGATCCAATACTTTCGCAATCCCACTAACCGTAGCAATTCACCAAAAATGTTACCGGATGGTCCACATTATGTCAAAGCGCCAGAGACTCGCACTCCGTCGTCGAGTGTAGTGTGTCCAACGTTTGTCACAAGTAAAATACCCCCTTTTCAGCAAATGCACTCAATAATCACTGGCAGGAGCGGAGATTTCATGTCTGGAGTGGGGGGGGGGGACAAAAGCACCGAAGGCGGGGGGTGCAAATGCACCGAGGATACATAAATTGTTGAAAAAGGGGTGAAAATTTCGACTTTGAAATCCCCCTCAATTTCGTTAATAAAGTTTAATAGTCTATATTCATTACATTTACCTTTTGAATAGGTTTGCAGATAGCAAAATCTATCAAAAATGCTTTGAAAAAATAGAAACAAATATATTGTTAAAATATCAAAGGGGGGACACGTCACCCGCCCCCTCCCTTTCGCTGCCAAAGATCACCGGAATGTATATCCAGTTCGCAGGTGTAACCGCAATTTCTCAACGAGGTGGAGTTCTATCGTGAAAATTGATGCAAGAAGTTAACTAACTCATCATGACGGACGGTAAATTGTTCCACGGTCCAAAACCAAGTAGTAAGCTAAAAAAGTTGCTTACCCATTTTCTCTTTCTAAAGTTGTTTTTTTTTTTTTTAAGAAAGGAGGTGGTGGTAAACACCTCTTTTTGCCAAAGAAAGTGTTTCAGTACCCAATAAACTCCCTGGGTACGCCTGTCGTCCAGTGCAAAATGGTTGATGAAAGAGAAAGCCTTTCCAAATCGTACACTTCCGAAGGATAATCCACAAAAATCAAACTTGAACTGTTGAAAAATTATAACGACTTGCACCTAAATCTCATTCTTTCGTAATACGTGAAAGCCTCTTTACTGGTGAGTCGACGGCTCTCTGATTATCATTTCTCTCCTCACATCTCCATTCTGCTTTTGGTAATTCACCACTTTTACACTTTTTCAACTTTTACTATTGACTACAGTTTGTTGTTATCGAGTGGAAGGAGTAATTCTCATAAAGAAAATAAAAAATAAATAAATAAAATAAGAGCAAATTACCTCTGCCCGCAAAATGTTCATTTTGGTCAAAAAAAATATATTGCAGTCATTTTGCCCGTCGAGCACATGCACAGTTGGCTTGCCAGGCTTTGTCCGTACATGTTTACAGCGCATGCACCAACGATTGCCCCATCCCGAGATCCGACAACCTATTTTGCAAACTTTTGGGTCTACGTAAAAGAGACATGAAGCAGATCCAAGTTCTGATTGATAGTGAATTATCTTACAGGGGAAATTGAACCAGCGGGCAGCATTGAATGCGGTAAAATATTCAGTACTATTCATTGCTTAGTAACGGCATGTGTTGTGCCGGTATACTAACGTTAGATCTATCATCTAGGCCAGGCTAGCGTAACTAACACTGTTCTGACAACTACGAGCGCTATCTGGAGTTGACCACCATTTCTCTTGCTAACCTATTACTAATAAAAGGGCGAGGCATCCGACCCCGACTGAAAGAGTTCTCTAGACCTACATTACAGGGAATCATTGAGTTTGATGTTAGAAAGTAACGTTATAACTATAACGTCAGAGACGGAGTCTAACGTTAACGTTAACTTTTACATGATACTGAGTTCTGATCTGTGATTAGTGTAACTGTGTGCAGATATTCAACAGTTAACAACGTTACTATGGGGCCAGGTTTATTGAAACCTTGCAATGAAATGTTTGGTAATACAATAATTGATAATAATTTTATTTGATTTTACCTTTAATTGTAAGCTGCCCATCACTAAAAACATCTGACTGAGTCTGTCTAACGATGACTAACTTACACTGCTCCGGGCAAATAACGTTACGAGTTACGTTAACGTTAGGCCTAGGTTAGGGTCCCTTAACATTGCTAACATAACTAACTTCTTTTTTAAAAAGTCATTTGCCGAGGCTGTGTCAACGAGGCGATAACATACAGAACAGTTCAATAACGTTAGAGAGTTACAACTACCAAATTATAACGCCGAAAGTTTATGTAATCTAACGTTACAGTCTTCCGCACCGCACAAATCAGCCATCATCGGTGTATTTAACGTGCAAACCTGTGAGAAATGACACTAGTTTTTCGTGTCGTAGTGATCGCGGTGCGAACTCAGTCGATGAATGCCAAGTTCCCGGATGTTGAAAAAGGGGAATATGAGATCAATATTCCACATGAGATCAATATTCCACGTGCAAATCCCATAGACTCCATTGAAAGAGTGTTGCCACTAAAATCTAGGGGAATATTATTTTGTAAAATCACAGCTCAGATGTCTGATACGGATAATAATACTATATATTCCCTTTTGATTAAGAAAAACCAGAAACAAAATGAGGAAGAAAATAAAAACAGATGTTTGAACAATAATAGATTATAATGTACCTGCACTGCTCAAAATTCGGGGTATCTTTTTCCCCCTAAATAGTCCAGTCAAAATATGAAAAAAAGTGGGTCAACCCAAAACAAATTGCAACAGAAACGAAACCACTTGCACTTAACCTGGAAGAGCTACCAAAACAACATATCAAAAGTCCCCGAAAATCCGAGTGGTGGATCAGTGCCTAATTTGCATAAATTCAAAATGGCCGCCTTGTGGCCTATTTTTGCCCATATCTTGCCACATGGGAACCACAGAAAGTAAATTCTGGTGTCTACACCAATGTTTCTAAGGTCAGGAAATGCAAATATTATATAATTATAAACTTTCAAACACTCTGACATACATGATTTGCATAAATTTGCATATAAATGAATTCAAAATGGCCGCCATGTAACCCATTGAAGCTTATGTTTAGCATAATAATCACGTATAAGTACATGTACATGTCTAAGATGATGTTTTTGAGAGGAAAGAACGGATTGTATGATTATTGACAAATTTTTAGTCGTTTTCCCTACATGTACACTCAATTTGCATAAACATGCATATGATTTATATATTCAAAATGGCCGACATCTAACCTATTTATGACCATATCTCGGGACATAGTACCGGTAGGAAGTAAATTCTGGTGTCTATACCCATGTTTGTTAGGTCAAGGAATATAATTATGATATCAGTAGTAACTTTTTAGCATTCTAATATCCGTAATTTGCATTAATTTGCATATAAATCCATATAAAATGGCCACCATATGGTCTGCCATGTGCCCATATCTCCGTATACATGTATTACATTTTATGACATGTCCTCTGTCACACCAATTATCCTCGTATCCCCCACATCAGGATTCTCTCCTTCTCTTTCCCTTTGCAGTCCTCATTTCTTTGAAGTGTTGAGCCCGAAAAATATATTAATACGTCAATGGTTGAGCCTAAGTATTAGTCCCCTGCATTAGCTACCTCTATAGCTTACTATAGCTCCAGCTACCGTTTACACACATGCACTCTGTTTTGTCAAGCTGTCACCCCTACTCCTCTCCAGAACATACCTCAAGCTTCCTAAGATTTACTCAACCCGCTCCCTGCTCTCATAGCATATTACAATGTCATTTGTGAACATCATGGCCTGCGGGGAGTCAGGGGACTCCGTCTTACCTTATCTGTCAGCCTGTCCATTACCACTGGAAAGAAGAAAGGACTAATTAACACTGTACCTTAGTGCATTCCAACTCTCGTTTTGAACCATTCTTTAACACCCACTGGACACCTCACGACTGTCTGGCATGTTTCATACATACCTGCAGTATCAAATACTTCTCTACTACCCCTGATTCTCTCCTGCAAAACCACAATTCCTCGCTTGGCACCCTATCATGCCCTTTTTGAGATCCACAAGCACACAATGCAGCTCTTTTGCCACTCTCTATAGATCTTCAATGCAAATGTTGCATCCATAGTTCTTCGACCTGGCATGAAACTTTGTTACAAATTAACACTTACTGTATTTGTCACTCCAGCTTCCACAACTCAACATTTTCCAAAAGTTTGACTCATCAACTATATTCTCTATAATTACTACAACTCTACACATCACATTTATTCTTTTAGTTTGGCACAAACATGCTTTTCCACCAGTCATCACAAATTCTTTCAGTATCCATTCAAGATACCATTAAACAGCTTTGTCAGGAACCCCACTACCAATACCCAAACACTTCTATGATTCCACTTGTATATCGTCCGGATGAACTGCCTATCCATTGTTCATTCTATTCATTGCCGATATCACTTCTTCCTTACTGATATCTTGTACTTCCTCATTCCCTTTGTAGCATTCCCTCTCTCTCATTTTCTTCATTCATCTTTTTCTTAATATATTCTTGCCATCTTTTCTCTCTTCATCAGTCAAAACATTTTGCTTTCATCCTCTAGTAAGCCACCTGCAACATGTCTTCAATTCCCATCCCCCCTCTCACTATCTAACTAATCAATATATATCTTTTCCCCTCCATTGTGTCAAATTTCTCACAATAAATCATCATATGCCTCACTCTTGGCACACGATCGGACATAAGTTGCTTGTGACCGGTAATAACTTATGTCGGTAATAGCGTCGGATATAAAGTTGCTGTGAGAACGATTAATTGTAGGACATAACTCTATCTGATATAGCGCGACTTCCCAACGATTTATATCCGAAGAAGACCAGATGTCCGGTAATAAGTTGATACCGCTAATAAGAAAATACGTGTGGACTGTTGTCGGACATAATTCGGACCTGAAAAGGCAATTATTACTCTTTGCGAAGACAACTTCATTGTTTACCAATTCACATTTCACGAAAGTTGGGTCAGAGGTTACGACCCAATAGCACCTCGACTACGTCATTTCCGGTCTGCTATTACCGGTAATAACATGTCGGGTAAGTGTTAATACCGACGCGTGTGGACGTGTTGGTGGATCAATGGAATTTCTTTTATTACGTCGGACTTATGCCCGACAAAGATATGCCCGGTAATAACTGCCTTTGTGAACGCAGCTTTTGTCACTGCCTCCTTCAATTCACGACACGTGTCATAATACTCTTGTTTATTTTCGTCATACCTCTGCTCATCCCGCTTCTTCTTTGCCCATCTCTTCTGCATTATAGTGTCCTCTTCGTCTTCATTCTACCATCATGTCTCTTTGACCCCTCCTCCTTCCAGATGATATACCCTAATAAGACTTTCTTCATTATCTCTTTACAACTTCAGCTATACATGAATCCATTCTTTTCCATTAAATTTCCTTGCCCACCTTCTCTCAGGAACTGTGCTCAACTTTCTTTCTCCTTTAATTCTACCATTTTGTTTTCAACCATTGGTGGCTTTCACTGTTTCTCTGAGAATTTCAAGGTCACCTTACAACTGAGAATCTCTCTCAAGTCACATCTTATCCATAGGTCCTCTTGCGTATAGATACCCTCACTCTTACTCTGTGATCCTCCCTCTTTCTCAAGAAGGTATTCGTCACTTCCATCGTAATTCTTTTCGAAAAGTCCTCTACTATTTGCCCTTTTTAATTTCTCTCTTTCTTTCGAAATAACTCCCCATTATATCATCATTCCTTCACGAACATGCCCATTCAAATCTCCTATCACTACTCTCTTTTCCTGGTACCCTCTCTACCTATTAATCCATCTCGCCACACATTCCCGCATCCTAGTTTTGGTTCGTAAGAGCTTATAACATTTACAACTGTTAATTCCCGAATCACCATATCCAGACTCATTATCCTATCTCCATTTTCACTTCCAGTACATTACTAATATAACACACTTTAACAATCATGCCCACACCATTACCTTTTCCATAAAAAGCACAACGAATGTTCTACAGCTTGAATTTATAATGAAAATATATAGCTTAAGTATGACAAATGGTAGCCATGCCATACATTTACGTACAAATTCATGCAAGTTTTTTTCAGTGTCTTATATTCCTGAAAGTTACATAGTAATAACTCTTACAAGGAAACATTACAGAAACCATGATAACCATCTACAGATGTAATATACTGAGATGTGGACATATGGCACGCCAAATAGTGGCCATTTTGCATGGATTTTTATGCAAATTTATGCAAATTATGTATATTAGAATGCTGAAAATTTACTACTGATATCATAATTGTATTCCTTGACCTAACAAACATGGGTATAGACACCAGAATTTACTTCCTACGGGTATTATGTCCCGAGATATGGTCATAAATAGGTTAGATGTCGGCCATTTTGAAGATATAATTCATATGCATGTTTATGCAAATTAGGTGTACATGTAGGGAAAACGACTGGAAAATTGTCAATAATCATACAATCCGTTCTTTCCTCTCAAAAAATCATCTTAGACATGTACATGTACTTATACATGATTACTTTGCTAAACATAAGTTTCAATTGGATATATGGCGGCCATTTTGAATTCATTTATAAGCAAATTTATGCAAATTATGTATGTCGGAGTGTTTGAAAGTTTATAGTTATATAATATTTGCATTTCCTGACCTTAGAAACATGGGTATAGACACCAGAATTTACTTTCTGTGGTTCCCATGTGGCAATATGGGCAAAATAGCCACAAGCGGCGTTTTGAATTTATGCAAATTCAGGCACTGATCACCACTCGGATTTTCGGGGACTTTAAATATGTTGTTTTGGTGAGCATTCTTCCAGGTTAATATGAAGTGGTCGTTCGTTCTGTTGCAATTGTGTTTTGGGCTTATTTCAATTTTGACTGGACATAATGGTAGTTGGTCAACATGGGTAAATGGTATTGATATCAGTGCATAACGTAAGGGGTATCGGATCTCGATATCATCATTGGGCAAGGTGTATGCTCGGGGGGGGGGGGCTAGTTATTACAAGGTGTACACCATGCGAGTGTACGTGTATGGCTGTTCGAAATGAACCCTAAACAAGTAATTATCGCGTCGATCTCAAATACCCAAAACAAGTGGGCTTTTCAAATCTGCAAAGATACTGTTTTCAGGTAGGCGCTACTTCTAAAGTATACCTTCCGCGTTTTTTTAGACACGCGCATTGGTGTATTCTGCAAAGAGCCCCCCCCCACTACACACACAGATACATGGTATATAGAGTATAGGGAATATAGTATTGGATATTAGGTTTGTGTGGCTGAACGTGATAACGTACGGAATCTTGGTATTGGGAAGTACATTAACGATGACAAGGCCAATAATGTCAGGCATTTAGTGACGAAGAGGCAAGTGTGATAGCATTGTTGTAGAAAAGTATTAGTAAAGGTGAGGTACATGTAGCTAATTTGGTGGATAGCAGTGAAATGTATGAAGAAGTAGTAATAATGAGGTGACAACGGTAATTGTATCATCCACCTTTTGAATACCTTGATATATAGAATAGTATAATATTACTGAACCAGAGTCATTTAATGGTACACAGCCGTGTCAAGTTTTGCTGGTATGAATGCAGAAAACTCAGCTTTGCCGGTCAAAAAATATTTAACATTATATCTTAGCCCTTTAACCAACTTTCTTCGTTTGATTGAGGTGCAACGTCGGTGTACGCTTTCGTATTTATCCTGAAAAACAGAGGAAATCACTGGGCGCGAATAAAAACTGAGTCCGCTGGAACTCTAGACAAATTAATTATAGTCACTTCATCGTGATTTAAATACTATATAGACTCAAATTTGAGCCCGCCTTTAAATTGTGTTGGCTCATTTTCATGTAAATGCATAATTATGAAGATTTAGTAAATAGATGATTTTTGAGGATTTTGTACGAAGTAAATAGTATGCATTGAAAAATATGTTAAAATGCTGCAGTAATGATTTAAGTGCATAAAATTCCGCTTTATAAATGTGTATTACACGTGTTATACAAGATCCATGTCATAGCTGTATAATACTGATTATAATTATTTGCCGCCACGTTCATTTATCATCTGCTTCTTTTTATTCTGGGAATTTGACTCAAAAGTTTTTACAGTTTTAGGCTCTACACTACAATGCTGCTTTAATAATTTAATAGTTGATGGTTTCAAATGCTACGGAGTTCAATTTCTATTTCAATTTTTCACGATATATACATGCCGACATAAATCACATTTTTAAAGATATACAATAATAATAATAACATTCAATTTTCCAAAACTATATTTAAAGCAGATATGATATATACATTGATTAATTATTTTACTCTATACAGTGAACAGTAATTGGATTATTTACATTGTAAGTTTTGTGAATAATGTTATACTCTTCTTAAAGGGAATGGGGGCAGGGATTGTCGCAATAAGTTAAAGGCAAGGTTCACCCTGACGTCAAGCTGCTTTTAATAAAAGCAGAACAATGAGAGAAACATATTAATGCAAGTTTGGCGAAAATTCACCAAAGAATAGCGGAGTTATGATCTTTCAAAGTTTTAAATTTGTGACGTCACATGCGAGTAGCTCCCCAATTGTCATGTAATATAAATTTCATAAAGTGTCATTTTCTCATAAAATTGAAAATGATGTTACCTGTGCATTCAATATGTAATTAGAAACATTATTTCATACATGCTTCTATAAAAATAAAATTCTATTATCATGAACCAATAAAAAGTGACAATTTATTGAATTAATATTACATGATATGGGAACTGCTCGTATGTGACGTCACAAAACTAAAACTTTAAAAGATCATAACTTCGCTATTCTTCTTTGGATTTTCGCCAAACTATCACAAATGTGTTTCTCTCATTGTTCTGTTTTTTTAAAAAACCGACTTGACGTCAGGGTGAACCTTGTCTTTAATACTTAATGCTGTGACAGACTCATATATAAGTTTAAACTAAAAGAAAAAAATTATTATAGTTATCGTAGAAAATAACGGAAATGAAATGAAATATCAGCATAAAGAATCTTTGTTCGCCAACTCTTATTAAGCACTTGTAGTTTGGACTTTAATTATAAACTCCTGGTGTCTTGGGAATAATTTCTGTGATATTATATGTCAATATTTATGAGTATGCACTTCGTAACTATTGCAATCACCTTCACTATTGCGCTGTCTGCATATTCGAGTGGGCACTTCCGGTGTGTTAGACGCAGACCCCAGTCGGGTTTCCAGTAAAAGATGACCAATAGGAACATGCCTGCTGTCAGGAACCCAAGGAGATAGACAACTACAGTTCGCCAGGTACTTTTCTCGTATCCCCAACATTCCTGTGAAAAAAATGGTTGAAAAAAAATACCATTTTCCTCATAGTCGGTAGCCAGATTGGAATGAATGAGGTATTCAGATTTTGGTGATTTCTTACTGAACATTTTTATTGTGATCCCATAATCAAAAGTAGTAATGATAATTGGTTAGTCTCTTTCACATGTGTTTACACCAACTTCTCGCTCGTCCGCAATGTAAAAAACACTTTTGTAAGCCAAGACCAAATAGGCCTACTTTTGACCGAAGCGGTTAGAGGGTAAGGTTGTAACCTTAGGACTTGAACGACTTAGTAAAGATTGTTTTCATAGTTGCAATTAAAACAAATACACAATACTACTGATACTGCTTCTATACTATTCCTACTACAACTAATACTACTACTACTTCTACTAAACTACTAGTACAACTATACGACTACTATCACTTTACTCCTACCGCCTCTGCTACTACTATTACTAAATTAAGTACTTCCCTACCACAACTGACTAAATACTACTACCACCACAACTACGTTTTCTTCTACTACTACTATAGTGCTTTTATACTACTATTACTTCTATTACTGTTACAACTACTGCTATTATTACTATTACTTCTACCGTTCTTCTTACCTCTACGGCAACAACTACGATTACTACTTCAGCTATATGTTCTAATACTTACTGACTTACTGACACTGCTAATACTGACACTACTAATACTGCCACTATTGATACTTCTACTTCTACTACTACTTCTACTACTACCACTACTACTACTACTACTACTACTACTACTACTACTACTACGACTACTTGGAGTAGTAGTAGTAGTAGTAGTAGTAGTAGTAGTAGTAATAGTAGTAGTAGTAGTAGTAGTAGTAGTAGAAGTAGTAGTAGTAGTATAGTAGTAGTAGTAGTATAGTAATAGTACTGCTGCTATTAGAGGAGGATGAGGGGGAATGAGAAAGAGGAGGGGAAGGGGAGTATAGAAGAAGAAAAGGAAGAAGAAAATTGAGCAGGATAAAGAAGATAAACAAACAAATACATACTATCTTTTCTCCCTTGTCCTCCTCAATGATCACGTGATGAGGGGTCTCCTCCAAGTTCAAACTATAAGCAGTCATGTTTGAAGTTTTACCACCGATTATACCTGTCCGAAGACAAATCAAAATGAGTGTAAAGAAATGACGGAAAAATAATCATTTGATACGTGAAATTCATCGACACACCCCCGGGGGGGGCGACTTAGTATAATTGTGTGATACCTATGTGCCGCGGTTGAGACCCCCATTTTCAGCCCAAATTCCGTTCCAGAACATCACAATTTCAGAAGGCACAGACAATTTTTTATTTTTTTCAGTTCCAGAGACCCCCAAATTTGCCGTTTTGCTTCTGATTTTTTTTTTTTTTGCGTTTCGCGGTGCGGCCGGGCCGGCCGGCCAGAGCATTGCCCTTTCAGCACGGAACTTCGCCGCTTTGTAGTTCCGGAGCATAGCATTTTGAGGTTTTCTGAAGCCTTAGGTCCAGTTCCGGAGATCCCCATTTTTCGCTCGAGCCAGTTCCAGAGCCCCCGATTTTCGACTTCGGTGGGGCACATAGGTATCACATTGTAAGTCGAAAGCCCCCCCCCCCCCCCCGGGCGACACACTAGTTTTTCTATGGGTATTTTCGTAGATCCTAAATGTTTATTTAAATTTGTTTCAGTTTCATTTTGTAGTGTTAATCCTGGGGTAAAATGATTTTGTGCTAGTTTCAACTTTTGTTACATCTGTAGATTGTGTACATTACTTTAACCAACATACCCGTAGAAAGCGTGAACATTATTACAAATTCTTCATTAATCTTCATAAACATATTTCAAGAAATAGAGAGTCGTAACATTTGTGCATGGCTGAAAAAAATGAGTGTACATAACCGCATCTACAATTTGACGTGAAAACAGCTTACGATACTCATGGCCGAACAGCAGAAGCCTTTTAAGTTTTACTCGTGGCGGAAGAGTATTTATTTTAAACATGTTAAAAGGGGGAAACTCACAGATGTTTGCTAAGTGTGAGTTTTACCTTCGCATTGCGGGGTACTTTGTTAGGTTAAGTTGTTTCACTCAGAAATGTTGCAATATAGATAAATTAAATAAAAACAATTTTTTTTCAGAGTGGTTAAAACTGGATGTTTGTCCCTTTTGGAAATAAACTCCAACAACTTAGGAGTCATTTCAGGGTCATACACCAATGTAAAATGTATCTTGGCCCACATACAACAGAGAGGATTTGGTGTTCAAGTGAATTATGTATTCTTGTTCAGGCTAGTTAGATGCGAGTGCCTGCGTTGGTAAGTTTTAAAGGGGAAATAACAAGATTAAAGAAGCCCTCCATTTTGAACACGTTATACCAGATTCAAGTTACCTGATTAAGGTTACAGTGAGAATTTCACGGCAAACATTAATCTCTTTTATGTACGATATCTGAGACTGCTGTGACGTTCAAATTTATCGTGTAGATTTCTGTAGGTTCAATGTCCATCAAGGTCATTTTAACTCAATACCGATTAATGAATGCTTGCTCCTCTTCAAAAAAACAAATTCAAGACAAATCCTTCCAGCCTGGATACATATCCCCTAGTTAGTGTACATATTAGTAGATTTTTGAAAACGCATTTAGGTCGTGATTCTTTACTTCTCCCCTTTAACATGTTTAATAAACTCAAATGTTCTCTTTCCACATACCTTTTGGTATCTAGACCTGCGATGTTTCCTCCTCAGCTGAAATCATACAATTTTGAAGTAAATACTAGTACAAGACGGTCAATTTTGCATCGTATTTATCTCCGAACACTTCGAGCTGGAAATCTGGTCGATGTATTCCTGGGTCATAGTACAGTCTGACAAGTTATTCCTAATCTTTCGTGGCAGAGTAGACAGTACTTGCCTATACACCCTCTCTCTGCTGGATCTATTTTATCGAGACCTGGTGGATAATGCTTCGTGGTGTCAATAGGTCGACAAAATAAGCAGGGAGAATAAATGCTAGATTCCCATGAGAAAGTGACTCCAATGCTGTGAGCGTCTACAGGTGAGTTCTGATGAAAAATAAGAAAATACCCACTTATAAAAGTAGAACGCGAAGAATGACACCGTATGACGTTAACATCCTTGGGCGGGTACAAAGTACACTTTCAAGCGTTGGTCTGATAGGTTCAACGAACATGTACCACGCGGTTATTGGTACACAGTTAAAGGCTTGTATAAACTAGGGGTGACCC
>JZLH01S0628087.1:17529-34408 GCA_001188425.1 Eucidaris tribuloides | reverse complement strand
AATTCCATGGTTGTTCTTACGATAAAACTCGACGTCTAGCTGCAACTACTTGCGATCACTGCGATAAATGTCGTAACTCAATCGCAGGTAGTCGTACTGCTTAATGTGACCAGGCTTAGGCATAGTCACACCTTGACGATTTAGCCAACAGTATGGACGTAATGAAAAATTGCCGCGAATACGTCGTCATACGTTGAATAGGTATGGGTAGTTTTGTGTAAGCTTATGTGCACGCTGAGCACGCTGTGACACTTTCGACGATTTAGCAGCGGTATCCGACGTATAAAAAATTTTGCGGAATACGTTGCATCGTTGAATAGTTATGGGTAAGTTCTGTATAAGTTTTTGGAATAAGTTTGTGTAGCTGAACACGCTGGTATACGTCGTAGCTAGACGATGTTCCGTCGAAAAATTTTGCAGGCACAAAAATAATTTTTTCGACTATGCAGCGTATGATCATACGTACCGCATACGCGGGCCATCACGCTTGTAGGTAGTTTGCTGTCGTTTAATACGTCCACACGGTTATTTGTAAGTTGCTCAGAAGTGAAATACGTCACCGATAATGTCTAGGCAGGGTTTCAGTTCTATCTTTTTTTTCGATGACGGAGATGTCTGTCGGATGGTGTTCTGTACTGCGAAGTCTAGTGCGGTTATGATTGAATCGCTTGGAGCGTTAGCCCTTTTTTATATTTCATTTTTATTTAATTTAGTTCATGCATTTATTTATTTATTTATTCACAAAATTAGCAACCAAAGCAGTTACCAAAAGTATGGCAATTACAACCATTGGTATGAGTAAAAATACACATAATTTCAACCATAGTCTTGTATACATAATGAATAATTAACAAGGTGGAAAAACCAGCTGACAGACAATAAGAAATGAAATAGAAATATGCAAAAAAGGAAAGTTTCAACGCGAAAAAAAAACAAGTCTGAATAAGAAATAATGTGTATAAACAGCTAAACACAAAAACCTCAGGTATAGATTAAATATAGTAAATTATTTTTAAACAGGTATGATTTCAAGATCAATGTAAATACAGGACATTCTTCAGTAAACTTTAGCATAATTATATATCTACAGTAAATATTATTAATTTTTCAACACAATTACTCAAACTAGGATGGTTTCCGGTGAAAAAATAAATATGTGGAAATCACACACAAAACAGAGACGGAGAGAGAGAGAAACACAGAAACTACACACATACAGTAAACACACACCATACACACAAACAGAAACACACAATACTAAACACACACCATAAACAAAACACAACACGCTTAGAATACAATCGCGCACACACACACACACACACACAACACACGAAACACGCACACACACAAACACACAAAACACAAACAAAATTACACATGCAAATTACACACACTAAACACAACACACACAACACACATTACAAACGACACACAACAAACACATACAAACAAAACACACACTCAAACCACACACAAACAAACACACACAAAACAAGAAACGATATGCACAATAATTGCAAGGAATATTAAATACCAAAAAGAAAGGAGGAAAATTGGAACAGAAAATTGGATGGAAGGGGAAAGGCGAAAAAGGGGAGGAAAGGAAATAAAAAAGAGGAGAGGGGGGCGAAGCAACAGGAAATAAAGTGTGTGACAGGAGGGGTAGGGGATAAAGAAAAAAAGTACAGAAAGAAGAGCGAGAATTATAAATATTGCCACTTTTTTTATAATAATAATGGTGAATAATGTGACGTAAAATTCACTATATAAAGCAACGAATTATTATTATTTTATTATTATTATTATTATTATTATTATTATTATTATTATTATTTATGCACATTATTATTATGCACATTTTGACCGGTACTATCTAAAGCTTGCAAGACACGTGATCAAAGCTAATCATCAAAGTACATTTCAAGTTAATCGTTAAATAATTGCAATCAAATTCAACATATTCGAATCTACATCATTCTTATGTTAAAAAATTGCTTTCCAAAAGAAAGTAATGCAACAAAAATGTCAGAAGAAACGAAGTTGGAAAGAAGAGGCGGTGGGCGGAGAATGAAAAGGGGAATTGGAAAGATTAAAAAGAAATATAGCGATAGATGGAAAGCATACCATACAGTAATATTGCACTTATTTAAATTATAAAACACCAGCGGGATAAAATATTCTTATATCTATTAGTTTTACACTAGGAAGACACGGGTTGCTATTTCTCAGCATTTATGTTGTTTTATCTTGGGTGGGAGAGAACATTTAGTTTGTGATCGCAGTTTTTGTATTAAGGTGCTACAAGTGATCGTCTGGCGAATACGCTACCCCACGCTATGTGTTTAGAGTATCGTGGCATAGTTGTGAACGTCGCCAATACGACAAGCATTCGTTGGCATATTTTCTATAACTTATCGCAACACGTTTCAATAAATTTATACGTTATGTGTAGTCCAAACTCGTTTGCATGAGCACGCTATGTATACGTCAAAGTGCAAAGAATCGGCAAAAATCAAAGTTCGCGTATGCCAGCGTTTTACCCTAATTTGTACGTCAGGATACGTTAGGCTAAATCGGTCAAGGTGCTGCTATGCTTTACTAATTTTATTGCGTATTTTTATTATTATTACATTAGTACTATCATCAATATTATTATTATTATGTATTATTATTATTATTATTATTATTAATTATATTACTAAATACTGAGATATTTTAATTGTTAGTACTTATATTACTTACTATTTAAAGTAAAAAAAGCAAGTATTAATAAAAGTACTTCTTACATGGTGTTATTTGTCACTTGTCTGAACATCTAGAATTTTAATAGAAGTGTACAACCAAATTGATTAGCAGAATCAACTGTGATGAAGCATAAACGTACAACAATTTTGTTGATTTTCTTAGAAAACTTATTCCTGTTTGTATAGGACTAGGATTATTATTATTATTAGTTATTTATATTGCGTTTTCCATTAGGCCCAAGTGCCTTACATTTTGGCCATCCTTCATTTACTAGGCAAGCATATATACAACGCCATGAAGGGGGGCCCGAATAATGTTGAAAGTGTTGGAAATGGCCATCACACCGGTTTTCACCCTTCTCGTTTCGATGAAGTGTGTGGGTTCTTTTACGTGCTGAGGTGTTTCTGTCTCAACACGGGACCTCCGGCTTTACGTCCTATCCGAGGGATGCATGTTGACTATTAATAAAGAAGTCACATTGAGCTAATCATTGAAGTGCAATCCGTTGGCCTAAAATTAAGCTTAACATGGCAGACATTAACAGAGCTGCAGCATGTAATCAGCCAAAGAGACGACCTTGATCATGCTGTCAGTGCTGTTCCCAGTGAAAACATTTAGTATCATTATTTGTTGAGATTTCATCTTCGCTGACTGAACATGTGATATTTTTAAATGTCACCGAGATGAGTTAATTCAATAAGTGCACGCTTGGATTTAGGGCCTACATGTACATGTACATGTACGGTATGTGTACACATACTTATGCCTTCATTACACGTGCACATTTGTTTTGCCATTTGCTGCTTATACATGTACATATACATGTATGTACTCGATAAATGGGTTTGTTGGGTGTGCATGTACATGTATTAGACCAAAAGTATATAAAAGGATAATTATTTGTGTTCAAATTTATGATTGTTCGTACATGTTCTATGAGAAAATTTTCCTGGCCCATGGACTACATGTAATTAGGTATTACTTCCCCATACCTTTACACAATTACGGGGTATCATCGATGATGATTGATCAATTAGGCCTATATATATACATTTGTACATTTTCAGGCTGAATGTCATTCAAAGTTACTTTGTAGTGTTAAAAAGTTGATTGACATATCAACACATTCACTGACGTTTATTAGTGTTCAACACACATTCCTGTTTATGGTTCTATGGCTCTAATATGTCAGGCACAGGTAACGAACCCCTTTGTGCAAGCCGAGTCTGTGTAGGGATTCAAGCATTGAGCTAACCTGACCCCTCAGAATTTGTTAACTATAGTACAGTCATAATGGAGTAGTTTGTGGCTATGGGTTGTTTGTTGTAAACATGTGTGGGAGTAGTTGGAATTTGCATAGTATTAATAAACGGCAGCAGGTAGTGTGAACGGGTCTATGGTACAGGTATTACCTTACCCATGGAGCTACATGTATGCCTTACCTCTGTGGGTAAAGTATGAATGCTTGACGGGCAGTGATCTTTGGTAGGCATTCATAACATGAAGTTGCTTCACATTAAAGTGATAGGCTACATGTAACTTTGTGGAACTTCAATTTAAAAAAAATTGTCAAACTTTGATATCTGAGCTACATAGTAGTGTTGGAATGGACAAATAAACACCCTAGAATACAAAAGTTGGAAATTTATGTTGCCAAAGGCAAGATATGAATGAATAAACAATTATTACTCGGGGCGAGCAAAAAATTTGTAAAAGATTTGTGTAACAGATATGTCCAAAACGAAGTGTTCTGTTGTTTTCAGCTACTCTCTCCTGTAGTATAGTGACATTTTTAGAATACCATCTGTTCACAGAAGGTTTGAAAGCAGTTGATATTAAAATGTCGTTGTTCTGCAAGTAATCAACCAGTACTGTGTATTCTCTTTAAAGGGCAGTGACATGATTGGGAGGAGTCAAACTGCCTCAAGAACCAAATGAGTTGAAGCATGTACAATGGCTGTAGAGAATATATTCAGGTTTGAAGGATTTGTCAGTTTGTTTACATGAGGAGACACAAGCTTGTACCATTGAGCCCTGAGAGAAATTGATCCCATAGAAAGCACAAATTTCTCCGTAAAGGCATTTTACACTGCATTGCGTTATTGCATTATTGCAAGTACAAAACGCACAATTTATTATGCACATGTTCTAATTAGCTGAGTAAACAATGACAATTATTTCTAAATTGCTTAGCCTTTGTTTACATGCTAGTAAATCTGCAATGTTAACAGAATGGAATTAAGGGGAAAGGTGTACACTGAAGATTAGAACTCCTTTAAACTTACATGAAGTGGCAGTTTACTGATGTAAATAAGGTTTGAGGTAATGGACAGTATGCCATATTGTTTGAAAATCTGTGTAAACAGATATATGTATTTTAAAAGCACAATAGGAGAAGTCACAGTGAGATGGTACTGGTAATTGGCATCTTCTTGCTCTATTAAAAACAAATTAATTTTCATCTTAAGTAACCATCCACATACTCTTAATAAGTACTAAATCAGTGTGATTGTAAAATCTGTACATTATATTGATGGTAGGTGGTATTTCTGGTTGTTTTAGTGCAATAGTTAAAGATTGTGTTCTTGATTTAAGTTGATTTGTACACCCAAAATGAACTCATCATGCAAACATGGACCCTAGTTCATAGTAGGGTCCATGTTGCAAATAAGTTTATGATCGCCTCTCTACCTCTCACAAAGCTTTGGGGCTGTAACTCTAAGGACAGTTTTCAATGTGCGCCGTCCGATCTCCCGATCTCCCGATCCCGATCTTTTTCTCCCGATCCGCAGCCCTACTTCCAGACGCAAGAACTTATCCATATCCTAGAGAAATTACGCCTTCTATCAGTTGACTGTCTTGAACTAAGACTAGTTTTCTGAGGTACATGCGACTGCGTCGAATATGGTGCGGGTGCTTACTGCTTTGCACCCGCACTGCTACTTGGAGGAAGAAAAAGTTGCATGGTCTGCAACCGAGACTACTGGGGTACCCGAAAATGGAAGTCGGGCACTCAGAAAGAAAAAGAACCTGCCCTATCGGGCAGTGCCTTTTTGGGCAATGATCGCTTGACAAAAACAACATTTTTGTGTGTAGGTCTGGTATATGGATTTAAATGTCGGGCACTTGAATCTAAAATTAAAGTGCCCGACTGTGACTGGGCAGTCCAAAAAAGTGTTTTTGTTGAGGCCTGCTGTTACGCAACCAACCTGAGCAAAAGCTCCACATATCTATGATTCAACCTTTCAAAAAGCCATAGGACCTACTGTGTGAATTGTTTTGAACATCAATGTAGATCTGTCTCCAGAGATTAAATCTGAGCCCCCCCCCCAAGAAAAAAAAAGAAATGTTGCAGTGTATAAATCAAAAATGTAACCTTTAAGTTTAATGAAATCTGAAAACAATACCCGTATTGAAAATGGCAGAGCTCAGCTCGTTATATCTGCCAGTGTCCCCACGTCATAGAAATGTCAACAAAATATATTTTATGCGCCTGCCATCTCTGCATCCTTTCCATGCACATGAAGAGCACGAGGATGTCTGCTTGTTCAAATAAACGAGTGAGATTTTATTTATTCTAGCAGCAAGCAATGATGGTTTATTGCGAAGACCAATCAGTGCCAGTGGTGTACATTATTGTTTCTGGGATAGGGGAGAGGAGGTTGGCTGACTGCAGTCAGATACAGAGATTTCTGTGGCATGCACATGTACACACACACACACACACACACACACACACACACACACACACACACACACACACTACTACTACTACACACACACACACTACTAGCACGACACACACACACACACACACACACACTATGCACGCACACACACACACACACACACACACACATACGTGTAATCACCTTCGACCGAGGACGTACAATTTTTTTCTGTTAGTGTGTCTGTGTGTCAGAGTGTGAGTGTGTGTTTGTAGCGGTAATACCGAGGACACACAACCATTTTGTACCTATTGAAGGAGGACGAAAATTCCGACAACTGCGGACGTACGGTACACAACCTCCAAACACGGACGTTCTCTATTATACCCCTAGACCTTGCTTACTGGTTGTAATGATGCATAAGCACCTCAATTACAACAAGCTCAAAAAACGTGGACCGTCCCCCTGGAAAGTACGTCCACGGTTGTACAGTGAAATTAATCCAAAACATCCACGGTTGTAGGCGATTACAAACACACACACACACATTTTGTACTTATTGACTTTAACAATCAAAATGGAGATGGTTGCAAATTTGTGTTGATATTTTTCAAAGCGTTCTGAATGAATTTTTAAATAAATTTTTAGAGAAAGTCTTCAATTATTCTAAAAAAAATATGCTCTTTTATTAAATTTATTAGTAAGTTACAAATACTGTATGCAGGCCTACTGGCCTACTGTTATTTTCAACTGATTTTTTTCCTTCAAAAGTGTGACATCCTTGTACAAGCCACCCCGCCCCCCAGTGTAGGGGGACGTATCAACCCCATTCTCCTTGGGATTTACGCCTGTGCCACCAATCATTTCAGGAATTGTCTGATCGGCAAAGCTGCAGCGCCCTGATGCTGGCTCGGCTTTAGGAAATGAACTGTTAGCTCTGATCAGATTCCATGGCCGTAGAAGCTGTGGAGAATACTGATTAACAGTAACTGCGTGGCATTTACAATTTTGTATTGCTTTTACCATAGAGTAGATCGAGGTGCGTGTTTTTATTGTGCCATATTATACTATATTCAGGACTGTATGATGCACAGTACCCGTGTGATGCATACACTGTAGTCATGCAAAAGGTATTTTCAGTTAGGCCTGCATAGTATGTACCATTATTTGTTCCTTTTCTGTTATTTTTATGGAGTGGACTCTCATTATAAAGAATACTGAATATATCAAACTCTTGTTAGTAACAAACAATTTTTTTTGGTCCAAAATTTGAAAATTTTTCTTGTATTTTATCATTTTTGCAACCCTGATAACAGTAATTTTCCTGGCCCAAGAAGTTTGTTTGTATAATGACAGTCTACTGTAATTAATGTTTTGGTACATGTAGCTTTTGCACGAGTGGTGTATTTTCCAAGAATTGCAACATTTGATGATTCAAGGCATAATACTGAGACATTGTCCTCAATTTTTCAAGTGTTCATGTTTAGAAAGTTCTATCAGATCATTGCAAATGGTGGCCAAATCGTAGTTTAGTCAAGCTGTTCACAAGAGGAGAACGTGACATGATTTTGAAAGATTGTGATTTTAGAAAATATGTCTGCCGCACAATTTGATTTTTGCAAAGTGATGTGCAATCATGTTTTTCATTAGCTTCACATCCTGGGTAGAAATACATAAGTGATTGGTGATTGTGATAATGATTGCAAGCATGTTTTAACCACCCATGTGAACAAGGTCTTAATTTGAAGCCAGGCATGATCTAAAGATTTCACTTCAGGGAAACTGCTCAAAAAGAGCAGAAAAGTAGAATTGCATGTAAATTTCGGCTAAGGATTCAAAATTGGGATAACTGAAATATCTGTCATTGTACTTGTGAAAATGTACAATGTATGTTTTCTCACAGGTCTGCTATGTTGTACATAGCAGCTGTGTATTATTCAGGCCTCGACAAAAACTTTTTCTTTTGCGTGCCCAGTCTGGCACTTGAATTTTAGATTCAAGTGCCCAACAGGAAAATCCAAATGCCCGATCTCGACCTAAGTCGTTTTTGTTAATCGATCATTGCAAAAAACGCACCACGATTTTCAGGTGCCCTGCGCACTCGGGCACCAGGGTTTGTCGAGCCCTGATGATTTGTAATAGAAATCTGTATATATAGTGTACTTGTTACTATCGTACAGTACTTGATAAGTACAGATCTGAACACCTGCAACAGCAGAGCTAAGATTATTCTACCAGTACCATTAACAAACTGACCGCTTTGTCAAAATTGTTGATGATTCTGTTATTGAAAATATAACTATTTTGCCCAGTACTAATGAAGCAGATACATTACTATTGTTTGGAAAAAAGTAATATCTTGAGAATATGAAAGGCTTGAAAAAAATTTATATGTAATGTTCAGTTTTTGCACATATAGGCCTACAATTTACTTTTGTAAGTGGTTACATATGTGTATGATGTTAACTTTAGTAATTCCTGGTAAACAACAAGCGACCGTGTACTTGTGTGACACTGTATTTGAATAATTCAAATATTCTGATGTTATTCCCAGGCCCACTGCATGCATGCGTACACTGTAAGTCTACTTGCTGTAATCATCATTTTGCCCTTATATGCATCGTTGTTGCCATAGTAACCGTGAGACCAAGCTGGTGCTGGATATGAATATTGGTAGATTTAAATGTGATGATACAGAGTATTCTGTCACATAACTTACATGTACTGTACATGACCATGTTTTTGCTCATTAACACAGACAGGTCCCCAGATGTGATGGGGGGGGGGGGGGGAGAAGGGGAGGGGAGGGGGGGGCAATTTTGATTACAGCCTTATAGACCAAAGATAACGGCCATACGATGCATGAACTTGTATGTCTAAAGATCTGCCTAAAGGTTATTGCAATTGTGCAGATTAAAGGTGAAGGAATAAAGGTGAAGGAATAAAGGGAAAGATAGGTGCTCTAACTACAATTAAATACAATAGACCACTTCAATCATGCTTGTAACTTGTTGTTGTAAGCCTACTTAATTCCTGATTTTTGGCCATCAGATATACTTGTACATGTCCATCTTTGATCTGCCGCCCCTTCGGTTGATAGGGTTACCCTTTCAGAAATGGTCTGGTGGTCCATTTTGGAATATTCACTTGTTTTATGAAGTTGCTACATAAGTGTAATATAGTGTTACTGTACATACCCAACAATAATCTAACAATTATGTATTAAAGTTTACCAATACCCTAAAAATAAAATTTTTAAATTACAAATAACTGAAATTCAGTTGTCTTAGCCCGTGAAGCAATCCAAATTTTGATAAATCAGATCATAATGTGTACAATATTCTGGCACTTGTGCTCCGTGCATTGAAGTTCTGGTCTGTAAGCATCAATTTCTATGTGTGCATGTTTTGGTAGCCAGAATACGTTTACGTTTTTGCTTTACTATCGAAGTTCAGTATCAATATTGATCGAATTACAGTATTGGGTGTGTGTGTGTTAAGAATCGGTTGATTGACTAGTCTATTGCAAGTCGTTTTGTTTATACTGTACTTACTGTTTGAAATTTACATTTAAAATGTACATTAGCAAACAAATTTTCCAGGGTATTGGTACACTTTAACTGTTATTGTCAAATATACTGTACTAAAGCTTTATTTCATTGATTTTTTTTTTCAGCCTGTGCAAATGATGCCCTCGTGGTTGGAGAAATTTTATGAGGTAAGAAATCGAGGTGGAAATCTTCAGACTGTGTCTATGTGTACGTAATTCATGATATTTTAGTAAAAGCAGTCAGCAAATATTCAGTAGGATCAAAATAAATCTCTCGGGGACCCAGCTAGTGATAGATCTGACCAAGTGAAATATTTCATTTGTACAGTATAATCCTCATATATTGTCATTGGATTGATACTGTATACGCTGAATATTTTGCGATGGTTTTATTTTCGCGACGTACTGAACGCGAAAATTTTCACTTCCTGACATTTCTGCACAAAGTGAATGCAAATACAATAAAATCACGAAAATGTACTTGCAAATTCCCCGTCTTGAAGCAAAATCACGAAAATATATGGCATATACAGTAAAGCATATCTTACTTTTTGGTAAATAGGGTCTTGGTACAATGCTGCCCCCCCCCCCCCCATGACAAAAGGGTAAACTGACATTTTGGTGTTTTGGGGATATTGAGCAAAATGTATTTTGTTTAAAGCCTTAAAGGCAGGGCATCTCTTTTGCATGCCTGAAAATTAACATTGTGGAAATACAATGGCATTTAGAAGAAAATCGATTGCATCTATTATACGAAACAGTAACAATAACCCTGACGCATTTTTGTGAGCGTAGCAGGAAGAGCATGGGAACATGCCCGTTAGCCGGCGCACCGTCGCCTTCGGATACGTACATATGTAACTGGACAGACAGTTGTTCCCATCACTCGCCTTGCGCTGTAGATACAAAAGGTCGCAGCCGTTACGCGTTTCTCATTGCTATTCGTGTTGAGTTTTTGCGAAACATTGCCGAAACATTAATTATCGCGTCGTCGAGAACTACAGCTCACACAAACAGTAACACAACAGTAAACTTTTGCTTTGCTTTGCGCGGGCTTTCGCCAGATTAATTTTTGGTGTGTGTAAATGGTTTTTGTCGGGGTGTGCTGGGGGAGGGGTGGTTCCCCCCCCCATTTTGTGCGGGCTGGGGAAGGGGTGGGGAGTGGTTGCTTTAGGACTGCTTAGCAGGCGGCCGACGAAGAGGTGGGTGGGGATAGGGCCGGGTTGTTAGGGAACTGCTAGCAAGACAGGTTAAGTCAGGGGCGCGATGCAACAGGGTGGGTGGGGGAAGGGTTGCTTTAGGACTGCTAGCATAGGACAGGTAAAGTCGAGGCGGTGCAACAGGGTGACTGACGGGAAGGGGTTGGGCAATCCCCCCCCCCCCCCCCCCCCCGTGTTGTGATTGGGAAAGGGCGTTGGCTTAGGGCGGCGGTTTGCTCCCTCCCCTCGGAATTGAGCCTTAATTCGAAAGATGCAACAAAAACATTCAGGTTGTAGTTGTGAGTGGGCGGGGGAAGGGGATGCTTATTCAGACTACTTATGGAAGGGGCTCTTGTTGGAACAGATCCACAAAAACATCTCAGGTGTTTGCGTGGCGGGGGAAGGGGATGCTAGCAATGACCAGGTAAGTCAGGGTGGTGCAACAGGGATGGCTGGGGAGGGTGTGTTGCCCACCCCCATTTGTGGGTGGGAGGGGTGGGGGCAAGGGTTGCTTATGGGACTGCCTAGCAAGACAGGTTAAAGTCAGGCGGCTCGCAACAGGGTGTGGTTGGGGGAAGGGGTTTGCTTATGCTGGACTGGCTAGCAAGGACATGGTAAAGTTGGGCGTGCGCCACATGCCAACAGGGCGACAAACAGCAATTAGTGTGATGCGTTGGGAGGATGGAAACGCAGGCAGACAGAGAGTGTAAAAGTGTTGATAGATGATTTGGATGCACAAGTTACGTGGAAATTGTGTGGACAAATGTGCATGCTTTATTATCATTGTTGGCCGTCTGATGGGACGATCGGGGGCTTGCTTAAAGGCTACATCCTAAGTTCACAAATATATAGGTATGCTCAGGTGAGAAAGAGATCGAGGCCAGGTTAGCGAAATGCCAAAAACTAGTGTAGTGTGGTTCTTCTTTTTATTGGCTGTGTGTTAGCGAATGGGAATGAGAGTAGCAATATGCGCCACTTCCCACGCACCTCCCCTATTGTGTAGGTTGTGCTAAGCTTGTGTTGAATGCAACAGGCTTCGGTTTGGAATGTCCAACATTCGTGTGCCCAGGTGCCCCTCACTAAGTAACTTTACCTGAAGAATGGACTTACGAATATGGGCTGCAGCTGTGCTGTGCAACTTAGTTGACGAGATTACAACTTAAAGGCGTATGTCGAGTGTCCTAACATTTTACCACATGTTAAATAAATCTGAGGTACAACATTGTCAATGCCATTCTTCTCTCTTTTTGTAATAAAAGCGGCCAAGAGGGGTGTCTAGAAACCCTCAGAGAGTACACCTTACTTGAGAAACAGTGATGAAGTCTTATCACTTATAGCAATATAAGTAGGAGCCCTGGAAAGCATAACTCGAGCAGGGTTTAATAACTGTGCAAAATAATAAATGAGGTTTCTGGAGGGAGTGCTTTTAGGAACAGAAAGTCGAAGTTAGGCTGGTCGTTTTGGAACACTATATTTTGTGTGGAACGATTCGGAGATCTCAAGAGGATATCGGGATCCGCCCCTCCAATGAGCAAAACCACAACACTCTTATTGCACCTCCCATATACTTACTGTGTGTACCACTTAGGGTATTAACTCTCCTCCGAGTTTTAATTGTTTTATTCATGCATAACTTGCATATGCACTTCCGAAACTTTTTGTATTCCTAGCGGTGTTTATTTTGTCCATTATGAACACTACTATGTAGGTCAGATTATCAAAAGTTTAGAAACAATGGTGTGCGTTTGGTTAGATTTGCGAGCAATTCACTCTCACGAGGTCGTATAGAGCGCTCCAGTCACTATATATCATCAATTTATCCGCATCACGCTCAGCTTTTTCTCTCCTTCTGAGCACATTGTCCAGTTTGTGACTTTTAATCTAACCTTAATATGCTTTTCTCAACTATGTTTGTATACTGCTCAATCCAAAATGATGGCTAGAACAGCCAGTGAAATCACAGGAAGATTTAATATGCTGCTACCAGTTCGCAGCGTTTAAGTTTTACTAACGCACAAATAGCGATACAATTCAGTTATTGCTGAACTATCTACAAATAATGCGCCACAAATCCAACTCTTTACAGTAAATTATGTTTTAGTTGAAATAACATGTCAGTATTGTGTGACCTTGGTGAGACTTTGTGACTTGCTCAAATAGGCTAAGAAGTATAAAAAAGTAAGGCTAATGGTTACAGAAAGGGGAGTGATGGAAAGGGCGTTATTGTAGGAGTTACAAGAATGCGAAAATAAAAAATCGGCAGCAGAACATGTTGCTGGTACAAGACCCTATTTTAGAGCCAAAAAGAAGTAAAGACATAATGATTACTGTATTATGACCATTTATCGATGTTTCATGATTTTGCATTACCTTACAAGAAAGCATACGCAGGATCATGGAATTTTGCTGTGCAGGAGAGTAGATTTGAGTTTTCACAATCGACAAATGGATGGTTTACATTCAAGAGCTATATATCTTGAGCAGATCCTACTGTTTGCTGGATCAATGAAACACACATAGCCTACAAGACGAAAGGTGCTCTCAGAAAAAAGTATTTACTGGCTCCGATGTTACTCACTAATGATAAAACGAGGAAGTATGTAATTGTGTTATGGCGCGAATAACTAAAGCACACACAGATTCACAATGAGAATATGTGATGATCAAGACTTGGTATTGGAGGAAGTCCTACTCTCGTCAGGTGGAGAGATATAGTAGTATCAATCCAATGACAATATATGGAGTGAGAAGGAAAGAAGTTTATAAAATATTATTACATGATCATGTAAACAAAATATTGATGTGTTAAAAAATGTATATTTCAATTTGAGTCGATGCAATCCTTTCTGATCACTAGCTGGTGTGTAGCGTCGCTTCTGGTGTACGCTGTGTGAGAGAGTATTTATTGTGGATATGCTACCTGAATATGCTTTCTGCTCGTACTCTGTGCTATCTTTTTCTTCTAAACTTACCAATATGCGTACAGTATCATCAGCCAAATGTAACACTCTACGCCTCACAGAAAGTAGACAGACAGTCTGATATAAGTATTTCACCTCTGCATTCTTTCAACTCATAAACATTTTTCTCCAAGCGCAACCAAACGAGCGGGCCACCCATTTCCCAATTCCTTAGACAGAAAGACGTCTCATCATACAAATAAAAAAATGAGTGTCAGAGCAAATAGAATATCCTTTGCCAAAGTACATGACTATTCATTTGCAATGTGTCATGGCAAATATCAGTTAAAGTTAACAAGGCAATCAGCGAAATTAAATAAGCATACACTATGGGATAGCTCGCAAAGACAGAGACGAAGTTGCCCCCCAATTTCAGCTATCAAAATTAGACACCCTGATAGAAAAATTTCACCTTGCCTTAAAATCTTGCAAATAAGAAACCGTAAACTGCTTTCACGAGCCGGCTACTTTATTTCAAAAGAAGCACCGGTGAAAGAAGAAAAGTATTTTTTTTATTTTCCGTAAATCAAATTATTGGCTGTTATTTTAGATCCTTCTGTCCAGTTGTTAAGTGGAAATATCAAATTAAGCCGATGCATTTTGAATTAGAAGCAATTATTGTCAGCGCTGTTTTGCTTGGACGCATGTGCAAAAGATACCCACATTCATCCCTCGCGCAAAATTGGTTTGCCACATCACATATATGTGGAGTGTTCAATGTTGCCTAGTCCTAACTAAACAACTATAATCGTCAAGCTCTGTTATTTGAAGAAGGATTAATATTTAATCATACTAGCCTGCTAATAGTAAGAATGTAATGCAGTTAGAAGGTAGCAGTTTCAGTAATAGTAGTTAGGAATAAAGAGGTAGGTATTACTAGAAACTTACACAAGCAAGCATTGACTTAGTACGAATATATTTAGAAGCTATGTAGTAGTATTAATAGAAGTATTATAGAATGTGATCACTGCTGACCTTTTTGTATTTTGCTTATTGGCAGGCGTTTAAATGGTAGGTATAGGATACTTATATGTCTATACTAAGTTAAGTAGATCGTAGTATAAACAAAATGGATCTAGTATATTAGCAATAGTCTTTAGTAGAGCTAAGTCAATCAACCGCTAGTATTCTTAACACACACACACCCGAATTACTGATAAATTACACTAATGCAATATTAGAGATACTAGGTAAATATACTTCATAGTATAAGTGAAATAGACAAATACACTAAAGTGCATCTTTTCTGAGTAGGACGTTACCAGAACACGCACACATTAGAATCGAATGTAGATAATATAAATAGAACAGAACTTTAACGATATGTCTATGAAGACTTCAAGTCAAAGTGCCATATAAATAGTTCTTATCACATATAATAGGAATCTGATTTTATCAAAAATTTGGACTTGTCCACGGGCTTCAAGACCAACATGTAGAATTTCAGGCGTGTATAATATTGAGTAAGTGGACTATCGCACGTTAAGTGTTAGGTATATAACAGTACTACATACAGACATTTTATTTTTAGGGTTGGTAAACTGTAGTATAAATTAGGTTATATTCATCTGTTCATATGCGCTGTAAAAGTGGTGTAATGTAAACTCAGTGTAATAAATATTACTCCGCGTTATATAATGACAGCTTATTTTAGCAACTTTGATAAAAGCAACGACTAGTGACACGCCGCTATTTCAGAATTTATTGCGATTTAATTCCAGACCCAGCTCGTCCTGGAGAGGAGAACCGGGTAATAATCACTTAAGGTCAAAAGAGCCTAAGAGGACTGCGAGCCCCAGCGACATACATCTAAGATTCCTGTCTCTCCTTGCAAGTGCTCAACAAACCTGACTGCCACAAATTGCACATACATGTATCAGGTATGATACTTGGATGGCACCAAAAGAATAAATCATAGAAATACATAAAGCTAGGCCTTACAAACAGAGTTACAAGCGATAGATACATTAAAGTGAAGGGATCGAATGCTCTGTAATAATATAATTTTAGGTTATGTCTCGCCGAAAAATAGCGAGTTTACTGCTCATCTGTTCCTCTTTTTTTATTACTCTTTCCCCTTTAGTTCCCTTCACCTTAATCCTGCACAATTGCAAACTCAACCCCTCTCGAGCAGCCCATCCTCCCTCCCTCCCCCCCTATCGCACCCTGCATTCTCCCCCCGCCTATCTTTTGGGTCGCTATATAGGCTGTAAGCATGCGAAAAATATTGGACACGCCACAATTTCCACCACCGCCAAAATATTCACGTTTACAGTCACGTTTTAAGAAGGAAGTGGAAACATTTGTTTAACACAGTCAACATCTTGCCTTGATTAATTTCTCATATTCATTCTCAAATGCATAGTTGTTCTACTGGAAGTAATATACACAGCCCGGCTCAAATCAAAGCGGTGCAGGGAAGCTCATGTGGATAAAAAATTATTGCGTTACATATATAACATCCCCCGTCACATATGTTATACGGCGAATCTGCTAGATTACTTCAGTCGATAAACGCGCATCACTTCCAAACAACGATACCCCGCGAAACATAACCCATTCACGAACTCAGCTGACCCTCTCCCCAACAATACGCGTTCCCTCCCTCACCGCGCCCACTAGGCACCACAACTTTAATTATTGCTCTCACGTAATTGCCGTGCCTCTGATACGTCGCCCCCCGCATCAACAGCAACGCGCCCATTGAACCTTAGAACATGCCTTCACCCTCTTGACAAAATTGTGGCTTGTTTTC
>JZLH01S0628087.1:5843-16847 GCA_001188425.1 Eucidaris tribuloides | reverse complement strand
AACGTTCAAAAACTTGTTTTGTTACCATGGAAACGGACTGACCAATCGAATTGATCGTTACAAAGTACATACGGCTACGCAGTGTTTTTTTTCTTGTATTCCCCGCAATTTTGGGATCGCAATGGAAAATTTGATGTACAGTTCACAACAGTGGGGAACTCTAGTGACAAAATTCTTCTTGTGTAGCCCACTGTGGGGTATGCTACGTCGAAAACGTACCATTGCGTCACCCGCTGCGGGGTGAATATCAACAGTCTAATTATTATTATATATATTAGGCATTTTTCAAACTTAAATTCATACAACCAATTTGGACCACTGACATGACTGAATTCCCTTACTGCCTCACCTGCGGTCTTATTTACGTTCGGAAAAGTCAAAGGCACGGCCACATTTTTTTCTCTTTACGTTGCGCGTGTAGTATTCGCGCTGTATAGATCGCGCGCGGTGCTGCAAATGTGGCATCCAGGGTCCAGCGCGTATGTGCGTTAGCGTCGATTTACGCAGCGACATATTTTGCGCACGGCGCGCAAGGGATGCGGTAGCGGGCAATATCAGAATTTATGGCCCGGCTTTAAAGCACAGGTTAATATGGCAAAATACCGGAAGAATGGTAATATCGTGTAATACGGCCCGGGATGAACACACATGGGACACAGTGTGCAAAATATGGCTTTTTATTTCATCACTAAAATGCCTTATTTATGTAATAATATGTAGTATTTGTGTTGCTAATGAGCAGCGTGGTTTGCATTTTAATCTGCACATTGGGCTCCACACTAACTTTTCTTTATTCTTTCCCTTTGGGCAAGTGAAATTATCATGTTCATATTTTTACTTGCCCGAATGACAAATTTACTTCCCCCCCAAAATAAAAAATAAAAAATAAAACTGATTTTACTAGTTTTAACCAACAAGGGCTTTTAATAGCATTGGACATTTTATTTCCTGGGGGTTATGAAAGGTGTGATTTATGAATTTAAAGAGTCATATTAAGCACAATGAACATGATGAAATTTAATATTTGTTAATGGAACAAAAAATATTAGAGACATCTGTTAGTTTTTGGTAAGATTTGTGGACATGTTTTGCTCATTTCATGTTGAAATTTTACTTGTCCATTTGGGCTAGCAAATGTTAACATTTTGGGTTTTTACTTGCCCGACATGAAATTTTACTTGATCTGGACAAGCGGGCAAGTGCTAGTGTGGAGCCCTGCTGTACAGTAGCTTGATTCCACATGGCATCTAGCCAAAACCCTGAAAGGCCCTTGCCTGAAGTATACATGTAATTACAAGTAGTGTATTGCCTTTTAGGCCTTAAAGATTGGTTATTGATTTGCAAGTCCACATTACTCTCCCTTCATTATCAATACCAAACAGTAGTTTAGCTACTTTACAATACTGGTGTGTTGAAAGTCTGGAGGATCCATAGTCATGAATTTGTTGATTTTATGCAGAAAACTAATAACGACATGTTTACCAGCAATGTTGTTCTTTCTGTGAGTTCAATTTTGCCTCAAATGCGAATCACGGTTACTGTGCACCGTAGCAGGACGAGCGGAGCGCCCTAGTTGCAACGCATATTCCCCTGCGCTGAGCGTTGGCTAACGCAACTGATCGACCATTTTGGAACGGCACGTGCACGTTTGACGCTCGCAGATTTTTAAATTTGCCTGAGCAAATGCGAAAAAGGATGAAGTTTAACCGTCCAGATTTTGAACCAAAACTCAATATTTTACCCAAGTCTCTATGAGAAGTGTTTATTTATATTAATCTTCCACATTGGAATGATTTCAGCTGATTTGATTTCATATAGATGTTTTTTGACGTGCAAATCAATAACCCAATTCTTAAAATAATTTCATGAAGGTCACAACGTTTTTGAGACATACACTGTTACAATGTCGATAAAATTTAATGAAGGTGGAGGCATTGGCCTATTACTTGCTGCTGAGCGGACATTCCCAAAGACATTATGAGGAAAAGTGGGGCATAGATAGTTCCGAATCTGCGGTCTTGAATTTTGGTATCCTACTGTCTGGATAGCTATGTAGTGTGATCAACATATTGCTCGGCTACAGTTGCTCGGTGACAATATCTCAGAAGACAAGGAATTGAGTTAGGTTTGTCAGTGGGTTTCTCTTCCAGTCAGAATAGGTTAGGGATGGGTTTAGGTGTTTGCGTTAGAGTTAGGGTTGAGGTCAAGGAGTTAGCTGCATGAAAATAATCGTTGGACAATTTCGCCGCGAGCAAAGTCGCCGGAGCAAACGTTGGACATTCTACATTAGTAACACAAAATTCATTTCATTTGCAAAAAAAAAGCTATTATTCTTTTTTCCTTGCTTTCAGCAATCCAGAGATTAGGAGCCACATTTGTTGCACTTCACTGCCAGGAACTAGGACGGAAACGACTTCTGAGACGGTATGAACATGTGGACAGGTTCATCCAGTACAGTATCGGTCGGCCTGTGAAAATATCTAGGTTGTGACTATCCAGCATAACACACCTCCCTCGTCCTGACCAGGGCCAACCCGATGGCCCTGGTAATGATCAGGAGCCAAGCCGGGCTGACGCCCCAGAACCTGCTGTTCGTTCGCAAGATTTTTGCAAGGACCCGGGTCAGCTACCAAATTTTGACAAAAAGGAAGGGTGTTACACCCCCAAACATCCCAAACAACCCCAAAACACCCCTTTACAGAAAACACCTCCTTTTAGACTGAAACACCCCTTGCTTTTATTGTGGAAACCTTTAGTCATGGGACACGATTTCAGCTTGAAATTCCCTGCTCCCCCCTCCCTTGGACCTGGCATTTAGAATGAAATTTTTTTCTTCACTTTAAGGATTTGGTCGCGGATGAACACCCCCTTTGCAAAATCCTGCATACACCTATGGCTGCAGCTAACAAATTCTCTCCTCTTCTGCACTGAGGCATCTGGCCCCTTTTCTGTAATTTTCTAGTCCATACCCCATGTCCATAACCCATGTTCCAGGTTTTCTGGTGAAATTTGTCCAGTGCCTGAATGACGGAAGATGGATGTGACTGCTACATGTAAATTTGTATTGTCATGGTTCTAGCCAATTTGGAAATCAGGGAAACATGAATTTTAGTGACTCCCTTTTCCCAGTGAAAAGTCCCTCAAATCCCTTCAAATCATGTATGTATGTACCCCAGGAGATACCAGTAAGTAAAAAAAATGAGCAAGGATAGAAAATGTAGCATTGTTTAATTGAATGGAATTCCATGGAGTCACTACAATTTGTAGATTATTTTCTTTAGTAAACAAGTGTGCAGATGAATGCAGTCAAATTAATTGGATTAATGACAGGGACAAATTTGAATGGATCTGTCCAAATCAACTTGTACTTGAGAATGAAATGAGTGGGAAACATGTACCAACATATTCACCCCACATAGTGGAGATGTGTGGTGTAGTGGATTTTTCTGTGCTTTTCTTTTGATGTATGAGAGATGAGTTTGATTCCAGCCACATGCTTATTTGTTCTTCATCAGGGGCATTGATCTATTTTGGGATTGGGGGGGGAGGGTCAAAAGTAAGAAAAATGTAAAAAAAAAAAAAAATAGGGAGTGAAATTGCAATATAGAATTTTGTGTGCAAAGCGTGTTTTGTAGTACCTTACAGTGACTTTGTAAACATTTCCTTGCAGTATTCAATGTATGATTATTCTTGAAGTTGTTAAAAATGATTTGGGTGGTAACTGGCCGCTCATGCTCGCCGCTCCTCCCGCACCAAAGGATCAACGCTCCTAGATTTAACAGATTTAAACATTACTCGCTCTGCACGCTAGGAGTGACATAGGGAGCGTGATGGATGACTGGGTAAAAACTAAAGGTTGTATGAAATAAGATTTGTCCCCCCCAATTTTTTTTTTTTTAATATTTTTTAATAACACAAAAAGTAGTTGACACCAGATTATACAGGGCATTGAGTATAGTTTGGCAGTTGAGAATAGTGATCATTTATGGTGGAAGTGGTTTGAATAAGATATCAATATTCAGATTTTATGTAATTACAGGCTATATTTAAATGGTAGGTTCAGATTTTGCCTCATATCCGCAGTCACCCTGTACAAATAATGAAACTGTACAGAAATCAAATGGTGTGTGTGGGATGTGTGTTCAGTCTCCACACAATAGAAATAGACAATGGCTACCAGAGACTGCACATTGGAAACTTTGGTATGCCAATCTCTCGTCCAGTGGAGACAAATGCTTTATTAATATTCATAAGTAGCCTGGCGACTGCTAGACTCTATTCACTATCCACAGCCATTGTCTATTTCTATTTTGTGGGGACTAGGCACACACTCTCACACACACCATTAAATTTCTGTACAGTTTCAATTTTGTACGAGGGGGGGGGGGGGGGTGGATATTGAGCAAAATCTGAACCCTAACTTTTTAGATAAGCATGAATAACATAAAACAGATTATTGATATCTTATTCAAACCACCTCCACCATAAATGTTCACTTTTCAAAAGCAACTATACTCAATACCAGTCTAATCTGGTGTACAGTTTTTGTGCTATTAAATACCAAAATTGACAAATCTTATTTTTAACACCTAGTAGTAGTTTCAGGGCCCTTTTGGGGAAACAGTAGTGTTTGTCGCTGAAAAGGCTACCCTAGGTAAATAAAACGCTATTATTGTATGTTGTGTGGTACATGTACCACAAGCAATCTGAATCAATTAACCAAATGAGAAAAGTGGTTATAAAATGAAATTGAGAGTTTTGGTGTTCCGTTGATATTTCCGCAAACATGTACTGTAATATGAATTAATTACTAAAGAGGTCATGCTAAACAATCAAAGAGTTCAGGAGAATGAAAAATAAAACCCTTTGTGTCCATGATTTTGACTTTCATTTTTCTTTTCATTCTTTTTCTGTAAGTCAACATAAAGTGAAACATGACATTGTCATGTCATTGTCATGCATATTACCCATATGCCCAAACTATCGGTGCGTGAACATCTTGCCACATCAATAATGGCACTAATGTCCAGGCTAGAAGGATCGCCTTGAATTTGTTTTCAGTTAATTAAAAAAAAAAAGAGAGAATGCATAGCCCAGCAATGAATTGAGAGTATGATCGTGACAGAAATTGAAACCATATTCAGCTATCCCGTAAATTAGTCTGTCATGCTAATTTCTGGCAGGAGAACTTGTCTGATGAGGAGCATTTAATCGTGCATTCGCAGAAGAAACCTTAAAGGGATAGGTGCCTAAAATAGCAATGATTGTCACAGATCAATACAATTTACTGTAACACAATGATACATGTACTAGTAACAAAATAGGACTAGCGGGAATCAAATAACCACAAGCGCTGCTGTACAAATCTTGAATATACGACAGTTAAGTGGCTATAATTTCCTGAGGAAAATACATGGACATTGTAATTTCATAATCTGCCACAGTAAAATATACAATATATTGGTAGAGCCTAAAAATGGAACAGACAGCAAATGAAATTAGATACATTAGATACTTCAAATTATACAAATGTAGTACTTTGGACTAAAAGGTACAGAGTTTGTGCTTTAAAGCCAATGATTGCATAGTATGTGCGGTGTAGGCCAGATCTTCTAAAAGTTTTGAGATACATGTATTAACAAGATCTTGTAAGTTTCATGCCAGTGTGAATGGTTAAAGTTAAAGGCGTTGTATAACAATGTTTCCAGTTTAAAAAATCTGAGCTACATTATTCCCCATGCTAATAGTGTCTTTGATACGGTCTAAAAATGAAGCCCTGATAAAATTGCAGTGTACAACAATTATTAAGTGCTTAAAAAAAGTGAAAGTCATTGAGAGACCATTCCAGCTTTTCTCCATAGACTGCTGTGTTGCAGAATTTCCTATCGCCCGATATAAAATTAATGTGCCAATTTGTATCTGCACATATTGTACTAGTAACAGCATAACTGTCCAAACTTTTTGTGTTCTAGGGTGTTTATTTGTCCATTCAAACACTGTCAGATATGTCAGATAGCAAAGTTCGACAATTTTTTAAACGGGTCTTCCACAGTGTTATATAGTGTCTTTAAACCAAACTTTACAAAGTCTTTAGGAAGAGAAACTTCATAAAGATTTGAATGCACTTGAATTTGAATAGTTGAGGAGAAAAGAGCATGGACACGGCAGCAAAGAATTGAAGGTATGATCCAGAATTCATGATAGAAATTGAAACCATACAGTTATCTAACAAATTAATCTGTCACTTTGATTTGTGAGAAAGGAGCAGTGTCTGACATGGGGAAAATATACAGGTATGATCACGCAAACTTTCACAGCATAAATCTTGAACATATGGTATTTGATTCTTAACTCATTTCAACCCATACACTGATATAGAAGACCACTCCCTTGATCATATGTAGGATTAGAAGTAACATTTCTGATTGATTGTAATGTGTGGAATATCCATGGAATTTGTAGCAAATTTAAGCTTACAAATGAGTTTGGGCTCTGGTTGATATTACTTTTCTCTGTTGACATGTTGGAAACATTTTATCTCGACATTGACATGTGTGTCAACTCTCAACATAAATGAGATTTTTTTTTTCTACTGGCAAATCTTGTGGAATAAGACAATCATTAATGTTCATACATTTAACGCTGTTCTTTTCTGATGCTGAAAAACAAACTCCCAACATTTGTTTTTAGCGTCATACTGAGCTGAATATTAGCACCATTCATGCCCATCGCCAAGAAACAAACTCCCGACATTTCTTTTGAGATAGCTTCAAACGGAGCTGAATATAAGTGTCATTTATGTCTGCCGCTAAAAAAAAAAAACACCTGCCACTAAAAACAATTTCCTGAATAATATTTGTTTTTTGTGTCATACAGTGCCAAATATCAGCGCCATTCATGTCGATGTAAAGAAATTAATGTTGACATGTCGGCATATTTTATTTGTCAACATAAATCTTGACATAACTTATGTCGAGCATATCCCTAAAATGAGTATGAACATTTTGTACGTTCCTTCTGGAAATGAAGACATTTTTGGTAAGTACCTTGTAGGTTCACTCTCAAGACCGAATGGACTCACCTCTTCTTATTCAGATGAAAAAAATGGGGGCACGTTTATGTTTCCCAAAATGCAACATAAAAAGCTAGATTATGCACTAAAACATTTATTTTCCACATGCACTCTGTCTGTGATGGCAAAGCAACAACGTGTATTTAGGAACCTACCTATTTTAAAAGCACTTGTTATTTTCTGTGTAGTTGAATTGCCCCTTGATGGTGGCTTTTAGTACTAATCATTTATCAGATTACGCGTAAGATTGATAGTGGTTACGCTGACATTACTATACGGCTACAGTGTACCTTTTGACATCCAAACTCAATATTTTCCTCACCTTCCAGCTATAAATCAAGAATTACTACCTTTAAAGTAAGAACTGAGCACAGTAACATTGTAACATTTCGTACACAAGGCATCCTGTGATAGGATGGTCCTACCTTGTTGTGGTGGTTGATTGAATATTGGGTTCTGGCCCAGGGGCTTTGTGGTGACTGGTTTCATTCCTTCTACTCTCCAAGTTCTAATCAGATGGCAATTCAGGCACTGGGAGGATATGAACTCGCATTGTTGTGATGCGATGATGTACAGAGACTGCAAGAGGGTAACAAATAATGTACGATCAAGTGCCCTAAATCTGCACAGATCCTACAGTAAGTCTGCAAAACCACAAATTCACACTCAAATGAAATAATCATTCATGATTTGTTGCTGTTTTAGAAAAATATGTGCACGCATTTTCCCAAAATTTGAAATTTGTTGAATGCGCTCACACAAATCACTGCTGTGTGCAAGTTACATGTACATCGCCAGTGCATGTATGCGCAGATTCAGGAACCCCTTTTTTACGTGACTAAGTTGAATGACACATTAACAAAATTGTCTTCAAAAATATAGAAAAAGTTGTTTTTTTTTCGTACAATTTTCATGCAGTTTTATTCCTCAGATATTCATCATTATTGTAACTTTTTATTGAATTGCGCAGATTTAGGCCCCCAGTGCATACATGTATTTCATACACAAAATAAGGGCATAAAAGACCGATGGCTGGCGTTCATGAAAAACAAAACCTAGAAGATTCTACTGGCTGTATATTCGTTTGCAGAACAGTATATACAATGACATAACCTGCAAAAATAAGCATTGAATACTGCAATTTACATGCAAAAAAGTGAATTTTTTTTAACGTCATCTGCTGTGGATTCCTCAATCATTGACAATTATTAACTCAGAGAATCCATCTTACAATACGTATGGTACATGTATGTAAACATTCTCAATATGCAAGTCACTAAGCATATTGCAATGTACACATGACGGTCATGCGTATGCATGTGCCTTTCTGCTGGCACGCGACCCACGTCAGGTCTGGTCATCTCAAACCTTTTATGGCAAACAAACTTTGAGCTGATCACCAATTAGGAGTAATTAATCAGAAAATAACAAGTGACCGGTAGTACATTAAGTTGACTCTCACCAGTTCTATTTTTTTAATATTAGCATCATTGTGCTTCAGTCTTATAGCAATCTGTAACAATCATCAAGATTTGGGCCATGTTTACCTTTACAAGTATTACCAATGTTCCCAGTTTAAAAATTTAAACTACATGTACGCTATACATGTATGTCTGTGTACCCTTGTGATAAAGTTTGAAAATGGAGCCTTGAAAAAATTGTACATCTGAATCATTTTAGTGAAAATCTATGAGTAACTCAGATAACCATGTCCATCTTTGTCCAATTTTCATTTGTCGTGTTTATCCTTCCATATTTCTAGTGTCAGTGACAACATTATTTTTGAAAGTTTTGTTTTTTAGGGTGTTTATTTGTCCATTCATGTGTAGCTCAGATATCAAAAGTTTGACATTTTCTGAAAGAAAAATTAAACCTCCACAATGTTGATCAGCAATTTCGACATTGCATTGTGAGAAATCTAGGCCACTTAAATCACTGTAACCAAAAGAGGACGCTATTCTAAAGCCCAAGTTTTCCGTGGAAATTAGCGGAATCTGAGGTATAACGTGGAAAACGGCATTTTAAGCAAATATGAAAAAAAATGCCTAAAAATTTTCCCCAAAATAAAATTAATAAATATTTATTGAATAAACTAACTTACCATGAAGATGCCTTATAAAGTCAAAGAAATCATGCTTTACAGTACCTGTAAATATGTCCCCAAGCCTAGTAAGCTTGAAGTAATTTGTGAAAAAAAAATTCAAAAAAAATTCAAGTCAGAAAATTGCAAAATTACAATGCAGAGAAAACTGAAATTTGTCATTTGTAAAATGGAGAAAAACAAAATTTGACATTTTCAAAACAGAAATTTTTTGGCTTTATTGGTGATCCGCAACCTGTAACCGTTGCGGATCACCATTGATTTCGTCAGAATCTTCATCTTCTTCATCATCTTCTTCTTCTCTCTTTCTGACCACATTTTGTGTCCCAAATATCTCAAGAATGACGTGTCCTGTCATGTTGCAACTTTCCAAGATCATGTATCATGACAAGATCTCGACAGTGACATGTCATTTTTGTGATCAGTCATCTGTGACGTCATCTATGACGTCATATGTCAAAATCAGCTTATGTCAATATCTCATGACTCAAGTCGAATTACGTAACCAAATTTGGCACGTGTCAAGGTCGGGTCAATGTCAATCTCTGGACAACGCCACGTGATGCGCGCGCATCACGACGGACGCGTACGGGCGCGCGACACGACAGACGCGTACAGGCGCATTTTTTCGCGCGCACCCTTCCATGATCGAATTTCTCTGTTTTTTCGATGGTTTTAAATATTTGACTGAAGTGAATTCTACATCATTTCGAACTTTTACCAAATCAAGTAAATCTGAAATAAGGCATACGAGCCCGAAAACATTAAAATGCACGCGTGCGCACATAAACTTAACGTTCATTTTAAAATCCGAATCCGTCATAAATCACTAGAATAACCTGTGACTTTCATGTTTTTGTTAGATGTTCTGATACGCTATGATGTCTAGATATGATTTCATACATCATTTTTGTTATTTTAATCTCGATGACGTCATCTATGACGTCAATGTCATTAATGAAAATCTAATGTCAATATGTCGTGACTGGCATGTCCTGTGATGTTTCATGATAATGTGTCATGATAAGTTCTCAAAAATGACATCTTTTCAATGTGATCAGTCATCCGTGATGTCATCTATGACGTCATTGTTAAAAAACGGATTTTGTGTAAATCTCATGACTGAAGCCAAATTACATGACCAAATTTGACACATGTCAAGGTCAGGTCAAGGGTCAACTTTTGGACATATCCGTGTGCGCACACGCGCGTATTAAAGGACGCGTACGCGCGTGTCAAATCTTGTAATTCAAACCTAGTATGCTATTCCATTCTGCTTCAGTTGTGGACCTTTAATAAACTTGTACACCAAACCAGTCTAATGTCTATCATGAAGGAAATTGGTCTCATCGCTATTGCTGCATAAATGCCAGTTGGGCTGTGCAATATCATTCCAAGGATGTTATTAACTGTACAGCGTAAATGTGGTTTCAACTGCAAGGCAGATTTTGCAAAATCAATAATTTTCATGTACAATTTGTAATCTCGGTATGGATTTTTTTTGTCTACAGGAAGATAAATGAACCTGTTAATAATGAACTGCAAAATTCATTTGAAGATTAATTACCACGATTTAAAGTAGGCCTATCCTTTGCAAAATACACCAAAATCGTGTGGTTAGAATAAATTATTAAAGATTCAGAAATATCAAATCTAGTAAATCAAATAAAGCAGTGAATTTGAATTAAGTAATAATATTTATAGGCAAAGTGACATTTATAAACTAGATAACTGAAGCCTAAAAATTTGAAACAATTTTGGGTCTCCAGGGTCAGATTACCCCCGGTGTTTACCTTTTCAATTCAGTATTAAAGGCAAAGTTCACCCTGAC